>VDFB02000017.1:43309373-43340840 GCA_007258455.2 Sequoia sempervirens | reverse complement strand
ACATGAATTGTTTGGGGATCCTTTTTCTTTCGTCCAGGCTTCTTCAAACAGGTTTCTTTAATAGCTTTTCCAAAATTAGGAACATCTTTAATAGCCTGAAACAAAGGGATTTGAATTTGCACATTCTTGAGCTGATCTAGTATATCAAAAGTGGGTTCTTCCATGAGTTTAGATTCAGTACTTTGTAACCTCTGAGGAAAAGGTGGTTTATCTTGTCTCTGCAGAACAGGTTCCATAGAAACTGTATCGGGTATAGGCATGTGTTCAGTGGAAACAGCAGGTGCATTAGATTCTTCAAAGGGTGAATCAGATATTTCTATAATCAGAGGTGGTTTGGGAGCAGGTAAAGTAGTTCCAGACCTCAGATGGATGTCATTAACATTTAAGGCATAAGCTTGATATTGGTTGGCTTCAAAAATATATTGGTTGGCTTCAGAAATATACACAGGCTGTTGAGGCTGCTTCTGTTGCTTATTATTGGTATTAGGCAATGGCTGGGCAGGCATAGGCGTTTGCTTTGGAGGTCCAGGATTTGTGGTAGTTGCTGCAGGAGGCGGCATAAGGGCCTGTTGTTGTGACTGTGGAGGCTGCAGGAACCCAAGAGACTGGTTTTGCCATTGTTGAGGACCTCTCCATTGAATATTTTGTTGCCAATTTCCTGAAGGTGGGGTCCATTGACCTTGTGGCTGCTGCCAACCTCCTTGAGGAGATTGCCACTGTGGGGTTTGATAATTAGGCCAACTTGGTTGAGGCGGATTCCATGGTGGTGGTGGTGCATATGCTTGTTGCCATTGGTTATTATAGCTAGAATAGGGATTACCAAAAGTTAAAGGGTCTTGAGGCATACCTTGCCTTTGGGCCCATGGTCTCCTTTGTGCAACAAAGAACACTTGATCATCATCACCTTCCACTGGTTTGAAATCAGTAGGTAGTTGTCTAGCTTCCAGATTAGCCACCATCTTGCATCTGCAATCACGCTTCTTTTGTCTACAAGATAGGATTTAACTCAGCCAAAAACTACCTCAACTTCGTGATGTTTTTTCGAGCTTGTGAGCAGTAGTCCAATTGTGTAGCCATATTATTAATGATGTCCTTGAAATCGATACAGCGACGGTGGATTCCATCCGAAACTCCACTCGTAAAAACTTCTCTAATTCTAAAAGATGATGACTTTCGAATCTTTCTTAACTACTGTTCTATAGTTACACCTTCAGATATCATCCCAAGGCAATTGAGTTATATCACCCCCATTAGGTCAGGTGTCAATACAGCATCACTGATTCCCCTTAGAAAGAGTAGTTTCTAAGAGTCCTCATGAGAGTATGGTTTGAGTTCCTTTTTAATGAAAACAAAAACCTTGAAATATAATCTTCCAGACTTTCATCCTGCTTCTGCTGAATTCAGAATATGTCATCACCTTTGCTGGCACTCTTACAATATTCCTTATACTTTTCAAGGAATTTCGTCTGCATGGCTGCCCAACTATTTACAACGGCTCTTCCCAGACTCATGAACCATCTGAGAGCTCCCTTCTTCAAAGTGGAAGGAAATAGCTTCAGTTTATGAGCGTCTATGTTGTAGTCATAACTACGACAGAGGACATCAAATTCAAACAGAAAGGTTTTTGGGTCTTCTGTGACCAGGCCATAAAACTTTGGAAGCAAGGAAGAGGGGATGTTTTTAAGATTGTCAGTATCTTGTTGGGGAACAATGGGGATCTCAAATGCAGGAGGTGGATTATTAGGTGGATTATTTGCCATGTCTGGGTGCTGGAATAGCAGAGCAAATGGGTTTTCCTTAGGTTTGTTATCAGCTGGGTCAAATGGTAGTTCAATAAATAGATTTTCAGGGAGGAACCTTCCCAGTGCGTCTCTTCTTCTTCTATGCATGCAATATGGTGAGTAACGACTTGAAAGATTTTAAAAAATTTTGACTAACAGACTAAACTAATGCTGAAAATGACTTTGTCAGACTCCTAGTTAAACACCATCCCCGGCAACGGTGCCAAAAATGGCTCGCACTCACAAAAGGATATGATATCACAGTAAAACTTTCCTGGGAATTGAACATTCCGATGGGTGACTAATATCTTTCTGTGGACGTTCATTTACTTGTCAAACCAGGGGACGTAGACTTTAAATGGCGCAGCAAAATACATGCACTAGGAATTTGTTTTGGTCAAATCTTAGCAAAAATACATACTGGAAAGAAATTCTATCTAAGCTACGAATGGTAATGCAAAATTCTTTAACTCAACTATGCTTGATTAAAATAGAAACTGTAACAGCTACGACTGAAGCACAAACCATGAACTGGCCTTATGCTGCAAGAACAGTCACAGGGATGGACTCTCTATGCTCCAGGAGCATGTAAGACTGAGTTTGCGTAAGAAAACTTCAAAAGATGAAAGCTAACTGGATATCAGTAGAAAAGAACATCTAACTAATTAACTACAGATACTTACTAAGTGGGCCCCCTTAGCAAGCATCTACTTATTACACAGATGCTGAACTCAGAACTTCATCGATCTTTATTCATGAAAACAGAATGAAATACATTATTTTGTTGATGTGAAAACTAACAACGAACTCTGCTTCTAGTCAAACAGATTATGTCTTTCATTATCATACTGATTCTTACATGATCTCTGCTACTCTGTTTATATTTTACCTAAAAATCATCTATTACTCATTCTATTCATCTTCTACCACTACCTTGCGTAGGAGGAGTATCTTATTTTTAAATTAAAAGAACAACTAACTAACTAACTTCATCAAAGAAAGTCGTGGAAATAAAGTGTATCCCTGAATCAAGGAACAAACTTTATAAATGAATTTATGTGTTCAACCCGATTCAGAGAGAATTTAGCGCTCCACTCTTTCCAGATTGACTTTTCATTAAAAATCTTTCCAAATCGGTTTCGGTCAAAGAGTCTTCGGCAGAGCTTCCTCAAATTCGTGTAGGAAATGGGCTTTACTGCAAGACCAAGATCAGCTGCGCTTGACTCGATCATTCTTCAACAACCTGCGAAACAAAAGGTAACAGATGCGCAAGAAAAGACATATGGCACATACACGATATCTATTCATTAATCACACATTTTAAATCTACTTCACCATCCAAAAATTGTATACGATATACCAGCCATTTTCGGGAGTCAACAGGGAAATAAATGCAATCAAGTCAACACAATAGGCTGCAAGAATATAAAAGTGTCTTGCTACAGGATATCCCCATAAAAGGTTTCAACAAAGTTTAAATAGCCATGAAATAGAAAAAATAAAGTCATTTAAAAGTTTATCATAACATCAAATTATGAGCATATTTTAGGCTCATCAGGGCCCACTTAGTAAGTATTTTGTAGCAAATTGTAATTAACTGTTCATTTCATGTTGATTACTAGTTAGAATCTATTTCTGTAGATTTCAATGCAAACTCAGCTTTGTATTGCTCCTGCAGCATCAGGAATCCATCCCTGTGTCTGTTCCTATAGCATAAGGTCAGTTCACAGTTTGTCCTTTAATAATAGTTGCTATGATTTCTATTTTAGCTAAGTTGTGTTTGAGTTAAAAAGCTTTACATTGCATTACTTTTAAGCATTTGTTTTCTATAGATGGTGACTGGAAACTAGTTCTTAGTGCACATACCATGCTGCTCCATTTCAAGTATATGTTCCCTGGTTTGATAAAGTAAATGAACAACCATGAGAAGATGTTAGTCACCTATTGGAATGTCCAATTCCCAGGTTTAGTTCTGCTATGACTTTTATATCCTTATGTGGGCGTGACCATTTTTGGCGTCGTTGCCGAGGATGGTGTCAATCTAAAAACCTGCTATAGTCATTATTAGCAGTAGTTTAGTCAATTGTTTAAGTATTTTCAAATTCTTTTCAATACCATTTATTCTATTGCATGCATAGAATAAGAGAAGCAATGGGAAGGTTCCTTCCTAAAAACCTGATTGTTGAATTTCCATTTAACCTAGCTGACGAAGAACCTAAGGAAAATCCATTTGGTCTGATATTCCAACAAGCAAATATGGAAAATAATCCACCTAATCCACCTCATGCTTTTGAGTTTCCCATTGTTCCCCAGCGAGATACTGATAACCTTAAAAATATTCCTTCTTCATTACTTCCGAAGTTCTATGGCCTAGTTATGAAGGACCTAGAAACTTTCCTATTTGAGTTTGATATCCTCTATCACAGTTATGACTACACTTCAGATGCTCACAAGTTGAATTTTTTTCCTTCCACCCTAAAGGAAGGAGCTCTTAGATGGTTCATGAGTTTGGGGAGAGGTGTTGTTGATAGTTGGGCAGCCATGCAAACAAAGTTTCTTGACAAATATAAGGAATATTATAAGAGTGGTAGTAAGGGAGATGATATATTCAGAATTTAGCAGAAGGAGGATGAAATTATGGAGGATTATATCTCAAGATTCTTGTTTTCCCTGAAAAATAATTCAAACCATACTCTCAACGAAGAATCTCAAAAAATACCTTTTCTAAGGGGAATTAGTGATACCTATATAGACGCCCTGGACCTGATGGGAGGAGGTGATATAACCCAATTGCCTTGGGATGATATCAAAAAAATATGTCTCAATTACTCTCAAGCAAATGTGAAGAAGGGTAGAGGTCATCAAGCTATAATGGGAAAGTCTTCTTCCAGTGGAGTTTCCTGGATGGAGATAACAAATTTGCTATCTAATTTCAAGCAGGATATCATTAACAATATGGCTACACAACTAGACACTATGCAAGCTCGGAACAAACATGAGGAAGTTGAAGCAGTCTTGTCCAAGTTCTATCCACATTGCAGACAGAAGAAACGTGACTGCAGATGCAAGATGGTGGCTAATCTGGAAGCTAAGCAATTACCTACTTACTTTAAGCTAGTAGAAGGTGATGATGATCAAGTGTTCCTAATTACACAAAGGAGACCATGGGCTCAAAGACAAGGTATGCCTCAAGACCCTTTGACTTTTGCTAATCCTTATTATAGCTATAATAACCAATGGCAACCTACATATGGACCAGCACCACCTTGGAATACATCTCAACCAAATTGGCCTAACTACCAGACCCCTCAATGGCAATCTCCTCAAGGAGGTTGGCAGCAGCCACAAGGACAAAGGACCCCACCCCAAGGTAATTGGCAGCAGAATCCTTAATGGAGAGGTTCTCAACAATGGCAGAACCAGTCCCCTAGGTTCTTGTAGCTTCCACAGCCATAACCTTAGGCCCTCATGCCACCTCCTGCAGCAACTGCCACAAATACTAGCCCTCCAAAACAAATGCCTATGCTTGCTTAGCCGTTGCCAAATCCCAATAATAAGCAATAACAGTAGCCACAGCAGCCCATGTATTTTGCTGAAGCCAACCAATATCGAGCTTATGCCTTAAACATTCATGATATCCATTTGAGGACTAGAACCACTCTTCTTGCTCGACAACCACCTCTAATTACTGAGATACCAGATTCTTCCCCTAAAGAACCTATTGTACCTGTTGTTCCTATTAAGCATATGCCTATAACTAATATAGTTTCTAAGGAGCCTATTTTGCAAAGTCAAGATAAACCACCTTTTCCTCAGAGGTTACAAAGTACTGCATCTAAATCCATGGAAGAACCCATTTTTGACATTTTGTATCGGCTAAAGAATGTGCAAATTCAAATTCCTTTATTTTAGGCCATTAAAGATGTTCCAATTTATGGAAAAGCCATTAAAGAGGCCTATTTGAAGAAACCTGGATGGAAGAAAAAGGATCCCCAAAAAATTCAGGTCTTAGGGAAATTGGTTGATATAATATTGGGAAATGTAGTCATTCCAAAGTACATTGACACTGGAAGTTCTATAGTGCAAATACATATAAATGGCCAAATTGTAAAAAATGTTTTGATTGACCTTGGTGCTGCCACCAATGTCATGACCAAGCATACTATGGACTACTTGAACATTCTAAATAATCAACCTACACCTACAGTCCTGTAGCTTGCTGATAGCTCCACTGACACACTTGATGGAATGGTGGAAGATGTAATTGTCACTCTTGAATCTTGGGAGTATCCAGCTGATTTTACATTATTATCTATTAAGGAAACTTTAGGAGGATACCTTGTTATCCTAGGTAGACCATGGTTAGCAACTGTTGATGCTTTTATAGGATGTCATTCTGGAGATATGACTATTTTTGATGGATAGTCCACAAAAAAATTGGCTTTGTATCTACCTGCTAGACCTCAACCAGATTTTTCCCAACCTATTTGGCTAGATGTTGGGGAAGAAACTGAAGAAGCCAATTCATTGGTTCAATTAATGATGCTTCAAACAAATCCATTCTCACAACTTCAGAATTAGGATGCCTTGCTTTTTCAAATTCTACAGTCTAACTCTAATACAGGTAGTTCATCTAATCCAAATAGCAATCATCTACAATGTTTCCTGCAACAACTAAATTCTGAGAGTTCACTGCCTAAATTTCCTAAAAATTTTCATAACTTGCTTCCACAAGAGGTACAAACATCACCTAGAGATTCTATGAGTGATCACACTAAGTAGGTAGAATTGTCTACAGGTCACTGTTTGAATATCAATAGCATGTTGTCACAATCTCAATAGGTTGTCCTATTCAAAATGCTACAAGATCAACATAAAGCTTTTGCATGGGAATATGGGGACATGCAAGGAATAGATCCTCGAATTTGTACTCATAGGATCTATATCAAAGAAGATTGTTTACTAGTTAGGCAGCCTCAAAGAAGAATAAATCCAACACTCAGAGAAATAGTTAAGAATGAACTTCAAAAGTTGCTTGATGCTGGTTTTATCTACCTAATCTTTGATAGTCAGTGGGTCTCTCCACTAGTTATTTTCCCTAAAAAAGGGGGAAAATGGAGAGTGTGTGTAGATTACAGAGAGTTGAACACTGCCACTAAAAAAGATCACTTTCCATTGCCCTTTGTAGACCAAGTGCTAGACTCATTGTCTGACAAAAGATATTTTTCTTTCTTGGATGGCTATAGTGGGTACAATCAGATAAAAATTTCCCCTAAAGATCAATATAAGACCACTTTTTCCTATCCATGGGGGACATTTGCTTACTCAGTCTTGCCTTTTGGTCTATGCAATGCGCCAGCAAGATTTCAGAGAGTAGTAATTAGTATTTTTGCTGATATATCTCATGACTGTATGGAAATTTATATGGATGACTTCACTACCTATGGGGTTACATTTGAAGAAGCACTGGTAAATTTAGAAAAAGTATTGAGAAGGTGCAAAGAGAAAAAATTGTCTCTAAACAGTGAAAAGTGCTTTATGATGATTCAAGAAGGCATTGTTCTAGGCCATCATCTCTCCAAGGATGGAATTCAGGTTGACCCTGCTAAAATTGAAGTTATTCTGAATTTACAAACTCCTGAAAAACAAAAAGATGTCAGAAGCTTCCTTGTCCATGCAGGGTATTATAGAAGGTTTATAATAGATTTTAGTAAAATTTCCAGTCCACTATATGCATAATTAACTAAGGATTTTGAATTCAATTGGACAGAGGCCTGTGAAGAATCTTTCCTCCAGCTAAAGGACTTGCTTACTAAATCCCCTATTCTTCAAGATCCAAAATGGACTCTGCCTTTTCACATACATGCAAATGCTTCTGATTTTGGTATAGGGGCAGTCTTAAGCCAAGAGGAAAATTCTATTGAGCATGCTATCTATTTTATCAGCAAAAGCCTTCAAGGGACTGAGCTAAACTACACTGTTACAGAAAAGGAGTTGCTAGTAGTAGTGTATCCTTTGAATAAATTTAGGCATTATGTCACAGGTTATCAGATATTTGTCCACACCGACCATGTAGTAATCAGGTATGTGATGAACAAGCCTGCCATTTCTGGTAGGTTGGCAAGATGGCTCCTGTTGTTGCAAGAATTTGACATTACAATCATTGATAAACTAGGAAGAGCTAATGTTGTGGTAGATTTTTTATCAAGGCTTCAAACAACTGCATATTTCCTTGGGGATAGTATGGGCTGGAGAAGCGATGTTGGATCTTTAATTTCTCACACAAGTCATGGACATCTTGATTCTTGAATGGTGTTCCATTATCTAAGATAATGGCTTGTGGAACACTGTAATGACAAATGAGGTAGTTCAAGATAAAATTTGAGATTTTCTTCCCAATTATGTACGTCATGGGTATGGCTTCCACCCACTTAGTAAAGTACTATGATGCAGTTGTGATGAATTTATGGTCATTAGATGAACTGGGTGTGATTTTTCTAATGAGATCAAGTCCCCACTATGAAAAAGGCCATGGTGTGACGATATGATGAAGCTCTTAAGCTGGAGCATGGATGAGGTCCCCATGTTGTTGACATTGTAGACACTTTCTAGCATAGTCATGTACTTCTCATTCCATTGTGGGCTAATAATACCCCATCCATAGCAGTTTCTTAGCTATGGTCATTCCAATCGAGTGTGAACCATAGATACCATTATGTACTTCTATTAGAGTGGTTAATGCCTCCTTAGTGCTTAGGTAGTGCAATAGGGTTCCTTCTATGCTCCTGCGATATAGGGTATCTCCTAGGATGATGAATCTAGATGCCTTTTTAACAAAGGTTCATTTTAGGTTTGAGGGTAGGTTGGTGGGTATGTATAGATGTCATGATACCAAGGATCACCAGGATCACTATAACCAATGACTTCACACAAATTTTTTTATTCTGGTACCTTGAATGCAGGCATGAGAAGCTACTCTATCATGAATTCATATTTTGGAACATTGTTGGGGATGTGCAATAAGGACCCAATTGTTACCATGGCATCTGTTGCTCTATTGTTGGCTCTAGGAATCTGCTCAAATGTTAGTTTGATGGACTCCTAGAGGGTCTCCACCAATTTCTTGTATGGAGTGAGCTTGTCGTCCTTGGTCTAGTATTTATTGTTTACTTGATTTATGATCAATTGAGAATCCCCGTATACCCTGAGAGCTATGATATTCCACTGCACTACTACTTTGAGACCTATGGTTAAGGCCTCGTATTCTATAATATTATTAGTGTAGGGAAATGCCAATTTATAAGACCTTGGTATGCAATCCACCTGTGGGGTGATAAAGAATATGCCGGCTCCTGATCCATGTTGTGTGTATGAACCATCAAAGTATAGTTTCAAATGGTTAGCTATATTGAGATTAAAAATAGATTCATTAGGAAATTCTGAGACAAGAGGGTTCTTTGAATAGATTGGTGCCTCTGCCAGTTGATCTGCAATAACTCGACCCTTGATTGATTTCCACTCGACATACTTAATGTCATACTTTAACAATATCATCACCCATTTGGCCATTCTTCCCATGAGCATTGCCTTTGATAGGAAATATTTGAGGGGGTCGATTTTTGCGATGAGCTTTATCTTGTGTGCCAACATGTAATGTCTAAATTTTTGTGATGCAAACACTAATGCTAGGCATGCCTTCTTGATGAATTAATAGTTTAGTTCATGCCCAACCATTGTTTTACTGATATAGTAGATAGCCCTTTTCATTCCATTTTCATCATGTTGAGCTAAGAGAGCTCCAAGGATGTTGCTATTGCTGATATGTATAAGATCAATGGTTTCTTTGGGATAGGTGGCATTAAAAGTGGTGGTGTTAGTAGATATTCTTTGATTTTGTTAAATTCCTCTTCATACTTGGCATCCCAGTTGTACAGTACCCCCTTGTGGAGTAGGTGAGAATATGGGTTATTTTTATTCGCCAGTTGTGTTATGAATTGTCAAATGGATTGGAGTCTACCTTGGAGGCCTCTCAATTGTTTTAATGTCTTTGTTGCTTCCATTTTGAGGATTGATTTCACTTTTGTTGGATCCACCTCAATACCGCTCATGGACACTATATATCCTAGCAGTTTACTTGATTGTACACTAAAGACACACTTCTTGGGATTTAGTTTGACTTTGTACTCCTCCAATCTATCAAAAATAGCACTTAAAGTTGCTATGTGATATTTTCTTTTTCTGGATTTAGCTAAGATGTCATCAACATAGTCTTCAACCATCTTATGGATCATGTGGAATATGAATGTCATCGCCCTTTGATATGTTGCTCCTGCATTCTTTAGGACAAATGGCATCATGTTCCAGTAGTAAGTCCCCCATGGACAAGTGAAAGTTGTCTTATGTTGATCCTCTTCTACTATCATGATTTGATTGTATTCTAAAAATCCATCCATTAGTGATAGCATCTCATGTCCTGCTGTCATGTCTACTATCATATCGATATTTGGAAGTGGGAAGTCATCTTCCAGATATGATTTGTTCAAATCTCTAAAGTTTGTGTAGATTCTAATGGCTCCATTAGGTTTTGAAATAGGTACCAAGTTTGATACCCATTCTGGATAATCTATTGGTTAGATGAATCTTGTATCTAGCTTTTCTAGCTCCATTTTGACCAATAAGGTGATTTGAGGATGCATTTTTTGAAGCTTTTGTCTAACAAGATTTGCTCCTGGATACACTGCTAAATGGTGAACCATGGTCTTTGGATCAAGTCCTGGCATGTCAGCATAACTCCATGTGAATTTTATTGGCCTTTCCCTTACAAAGGCTGCTAGGAGCTCTTGTTCTTTTGATAGTAGTGACTCTGCATAAAATGTGATATGTGGGGTCTCCTCTATTCCTAGGTTGACCAGATTGCATTTTTTTGCCAAGACTGCTAACTTTTCCTGATGAATAGCTCTTAAAGGAAGATTGAATCCCCCATCCTTGGGTGCCTCAGAGAGTTTTTCACTGTTGGATGCATCCTTTCTTTTTACTTTTGTCTTGTTAGAGAGTGCCATAAAGTGATTTTCACTCAAGGACTTGGATATTAATCTTAATTTCTCACTTTTTCAACCAAAGGATTCAATCATTTCCCCATAGTAGCCATGTTTGTCCAACTCTATTATGAACCCTGCTTTGTTATCCCTATCTTGAATGTTATCTCATAGTCCCATGAATTCTGAGAGTCCCTCATAATTTTCAAATGTATCCAGAACTGGTGGTCCTCAATGGTCATAGTTGATTAGTTGGGGGTATACTAGGTGGATCTCATGATTTTGATGGTCTAGCTCAAAGGATAGGGTACTAATCATGCAAAGAATGGTATCTTCAAAAATCCTAAGTAGATTGGATATGGGATCCTCATCATCACTACTACTACAAATGTCAGTTATAAAGTTACCTATGATTCTACCCGTGGATACTGGTAAGCATACTTTTGTTGCGGTTGGCTGAGGAAGAATATTAACTATTCTAACTAGAGGACTTCAGCCTCGTATGGTTATACTCAGAGGGTACACCCAACGCCAAGGTTTGTTATTGTTCGTGTCTCTGGCATGATAGGTATTATGAGCCCATTTTCATTTTTTCCCAGTCTTTGATTTCTATCATAGCCCATTGCGAGCATCATTTGTAGACCCTTGCTTCTTTCATCCATTGGTAAATTAGCTACTAGTCTTTCATCTTGATATATCATATGTGATGGATCTTCCTCGATAACCTCTTGGTCAAGGTCTCCCCATCTTGTGAATTTGGGATAGTCTTCAGGACACGTTTGTGATGTGGAAGCTTGATTTTCTTGTGGATGACCCTATGATCTAGGAGATTGTGGTAGCTCTCCTACCACAAAAGCATTGTTAGGGAGCTTGTAGCGTCCACAACCATCATCCTAGATGATGAGCTTAATGTTAGAGATGTTGGAAATGGCAGGTGTCTTTGTCTTAGAAGTGGATGCGAGGGTGGTAGGATTGATGTATGGTGTGGATGGGCCCTCATCATTTTTTGGTACTTGGGGGATTTTGTTGTACTTTGCTTCAAGATTTTTGTAGTATGAGAAAGGTTTAGGATCTCTGTGAATGGTGATCTCTTGTCCCTCATGTGTGAATTTCACACACTGATGCAAAGTAGATGCTACTACCTTCATTGTCTGAATCCATGGTCATCCTAGAAGGATGTTATACAGCAAGTTGAGGTCTAGGACTTGACAAGTGGTTTTGCATGAGAGTCAACCCTACTTGAATAGGGAGTTTGATCATGCCTTGGGACACTCTTTCTTGGTCATCATATGCTCTTATTGTGATACCCTTTCCTTTTTCAATAGAATCCTCTAGGATCTTCAATTGTTTGATGAGGTTGAGAGAACAAATATTTAAACCCGTACCTCCATCCATGAAGACCCTTTTTTTATTTGCTCTTGTTTACTGTGACTTATAGGTGAAGTGCATAGTTGTGAGATGGTTGAGTGGGGAAATCCTGGTCAGAGAATGTGGCAAGATTAGGTGTAATGATATTTCTAAACATAGCTTGTAATTGCTTCGTGTTAAGATCTACGGGGATAGTGGATGAGGCCAATGCTTCTTCAAGCATTTTCCTATGGGCCGATGAGATTTTTAGCAACTCCATGATGGAGATTTGCACTGGTGTTCTCTTGAGTTGGTCTAGAACATTATAGCCATTAGAAACAGATCTAGGTGGAAGGACTCTGTTTGGCTAAGATGACCCTATAATGGTTACTTTTTGGCCTCTTGTGGTGACTCCACAATTGGCGTGGGTGACTTTAATGGTAATGACTGTGTAGTATTCATCTAGAGATGTAACGATAGTTTCATACACATGATTTACATTTGATTGGGTACCTTTCTATTTATCATTGTTATTCCTTTTGTTGCCATGATTCAACATCAGATTCATATATATCTCAAGATCTTGATTTCCTGTAGGTTGTTCTATGTTTGTGATTCTTTTATCGATGAGATATTGAATGATGTTTTTCAATCTCATGCAACTATTTGTGGTATGGCCTTTTATTTTATGGAATTCGCAAAGTTGATTCTCATTATACCAAAGAGGTTTCACATCCGGTTCTTGGTAATTTTCAAAGGTAGGAGCCTGAATGAGTTTTTTGTCTATCTTTTTCATGATAACTTCCAATGGTTCCCCAAAAGTAGTGTACTTTCACTTGGGATAATTCTTGTTGCATTGGGGTGCTCCTCTTTGGTCATTGAGATTGTTGATTGTTGGATTGTTGTGCGGTTGGTGTGTTGTGTGATGATTGTTTTCATGCTGGATTTGGATTTGTGGTGTGGGTGTATGTTGGTGAGGGGAACTAATGACCACCTTGGCATCAACAACATCATCATTAGTAATATTCTCGTTCCTTGCCCATGTGTGAGGTTTATTGTTGTAATTGGATGGTGGGAATTTGTTTTGTTCTCTAGGTATGATGTTGATCCTACAAGTTGAGTCATAAGGGCTCATTCAATGCTAACCCCCTTGGGGATCAATTGATCATATGTGGTTATCCCTTGAACCTTGAGGTGGAATTCCAAGAGGCCATCAACGTTGGTGATGATGGTGCAAAATTTTTGCTCTTCTGGCATGGTCCATTTTCTTTAATTGGCATTGGATCACCATCGTTGTAGGAATGAAGTGAAAGATTCATCCTTTCCTTGTTTTAGAGTTGAGAATTCTTCTAGACTAACATCCATTGCAATGTTGCATGCATAGTTCTTAATGAATATGTCTATAATTTCTTGAAATGTTCTAATTCCTAAAGGTAAGTGAGAGAACCATTCCATAGCATGGCCTATGAAACTCCTAGGAAATAGTCACATTAAATAAGTATCATTGTATGTGACTTCTATGCAATGAACCTAGAATTCACTAATGTAATCTCCAGGGTTTCCCACCGCTCAATATTTGTCAAATTTGGGGATCTAAAATCCTTTGGGGAATGGTTTCATTACTAGGATCCTATCACATGGATACGTACATGAGTTGCTTGGTGTCTTCGTTGTTCACCTTGATTGAAGATTGAGCAACTTGATTTGTCTTGTCACATCATTTTATGTATTAGGGGGTGGGATGAAGGTGTTTCAAGGTTTTTCGATTCTGGGTTGGATGGGTGGGTTGGTTGGTGTGTTGTTTGATGGTATCTGTATGTTTTTCTAAGCTAGGTAGGTTTCCACCTTCTTTTGTATGAACAATGCTTGTTGTTGATCTTGTTGTTGCTACACTAAGATTTGTGCTTGTTGTTGTGCTTGTTGTTGTTCCAGCAATGCTTGTTGTTGTGCTTGTTGCTATTCCAACAATGCTTGTTGTTGGTTTCTAATTTGTCTACTTTTTACTACTCTTGATATTGCTTAATTTCTTCTTGATATGCTTGCAATTGTGCTACTTGCCTTTGTGCAAGAAGTTGTGCTTGTGCTTGTTCTTGTGTCACTTGTTTTTGTAATATAATATTTGCTTGAGAATTTTTTTTTTTTGCAATTCTTGTAATGCTTGAGTGGCTTGGGGGGCTTGTTGTTGTTGTTGTTGCAATAAATCTTGGGTTTGTTGCACTTGTAAGGCAGCTTGGGCTGCTTGAGCAACTTGTGTAGCTTTAGCAACTTGTTGAGCAGCTAGTTGTATGGCCTTTTGTTTCTACAATTGTTGGTATCCCCTTTGAAAAGTATCTTCCAATGCTATGTTGTATTGGCTTGATTTGGTGGAAGTTGGTGGTGGTGGATTTGAAATGGCATTTGATGATGTCATGTTGGTGTTTTGAGTGATGGATGGTGGTATTGATGTGGTGGTTTGAGTGATGAGCACTATCATTGATGTAATTGGTCCTTGAAAGAGCATGCTTTGTGATGTTAGGTGGTATTTGATGATGTTGCAATTGCTTGTGCATTTTTCATCTATTCTTGCTGGTGCAGGAGCACCTGCCAAAGTGCCACACAAGCAAGCTTATTTTTGAAGTTTTGGTTTAAAATGTCTTTTTGTTGTTTTGGTTTGGTCTTGTGCATCATCTTATTGATGTTTGTGGACCTTTTGTTATTGATGTTAGGAGTTGAATAATGTTGGGTGTCCTTTTATGGTTGGTTTCCTAAGTCTTAGCAAGAGTTGGAAAACACACTGTCTTTTCAAACAGCATGGTTTTTGCCATTCTTGGGCTCGGTAAAGTAAACCTAACTAATTCCTTGCATTGTAAAAGAAACCTCTTGACATTTGAAGGAGGTTAGATGTTTTTTGTGTTGGAATTTTCATGTGAATAAGAGGAATACAGTGGATTTTGGCGTGGAAACTCTATTTTCTATCCTTGTTTTCTGTAGCAGTTGTTGAATGAATTAAATGAGGCATTTTGTGGATTCTTTTAGCATGTATTGAAGCCTCTGAGAGTTCTATTTTGCACCATTAGATAGTGGTTATATCACTTTGTTTCTTTTTTGTAAATTTTGAGTTTTACTTTACTTGTTGTCCTCACTGGTAAATGAAATAAAGAAGGAGCTTTAACCCACACTCCCACCATACCAAGAAGTATGGGCACATTGGGAATGTGGCTAAGCTCTTTTAGTGTACATATGTTAGCATTAGGGATTGGTATGATTTCTTTTACCATGCCAAAGGTCTATTCCTAGGCAAGCAAATCATGCCAGGTTAGGAAAGACTCAACAAAAGTGTTTCCAAATGCACAGGGGTGACTAACCACAGGAAACCCAGGGTGTGAGAAGATTCTTGGAGACCTTAAAAAGCTCAAACAAGAGGTAGGAGTCATTATCTAATCATTTGGTGGCTAGAGAAAGAGGACAGTCCTTTGTGTGTCCAAGAAAAGGCTAAAAAGCCCTAAATTTCCAAAAACAGTGATAGCCCTGTGTACGGCCTGAGAAGGTCAGAAACTAAAAGAATCTTGAAATGCTCCAAATTTTAGCTAGGGTTCCTTCTTTGAAGTTGTGGTGTTCATCGAGCAGGGACGAGTATTAAGCATTTGTTTTGTTTGAGGAGACCAAATTCTAGTAGCCTTTCCAAACCCTAAACTAGGGTTTAAGGAAAGCGATAGAAGAGTGGAGTTTTGTGCTTGTGCAAGAACCTTCCCTTGACTGTTTTAAAGCCTTGAAAACCCATGCACACCCCTGTATGCAAGTTGGGAGACGTTAGAAGTTTACTAGTCTTTATAAGAACTAAGGGCTAGATTGAGTGTATGAGGAAAAGCACCAAGAACTCATTGGTGGTAGCGAACAGGAAAATAAGCACCAAGAACTATTTAGTAGTAGCAAACTAGAACTGATAGCAGGGTTGGAAAGTCACCAGGGGTGCCTAATAACCTTTAGGACCTATAGGTTGAGTGGTGGAAAGAAACACCAAGGGGTTATCTATTGGAGACCTAGAGCATTGGGATTGTGATTATCTCAATCCAACCCTTGTTTCTATCATATTGGTATCAGAGCCCAGCTAAAGATTTGGGTAAGTAGCTTATATGTCAAAGGTTGAATCAAGTGAAACCCTCGCCATGGTGAGAAATGCACAACTAGCCAAGAAGGTTAAAGAGCAAGAAGAGGACAACAAGTCCCTGAAAGAAAGAATAGAACAATTGGAGAAAGCATTGAACAATGCAAGGCTGGAAGGAATCATGCAAAGGAAGAAGAGTTTGCAGAGGAGGAATAAGTCCCTCAACTTGACTCTATTTTGGAGGAGGAGCCTTTCTTGAAGGCATTAAAAGCCTTGAGTGGAAAAGGACTTGAGGGCATACCATTGTTATATGGAAAGATGGATCCCAATTTGGTCATGGATTGGATAGATGGAATGGAGAACCACTTTGAGTGTGATGGATCCACTGAAGCACAGAAAGTGAAGGTTGCAAAATCAAGGTTGAAAGGATCAGCTTTGACTTGGTGGAAATGTATTCAGATTGAAAGGGAGAAAGAAGGCAAGCAACCCATATCAACCTGGAAAGGAATGGTTGCTAAAGTGAAAGAAGCATATATGCCAGATGATTATGAGATCCAACTTCACAAGAAGAGACTGAGTTTAAGAAAAAAAGATCAAGATTTCAACACCTACACTGAAGAGTTTCAAAATCTTTGCTTGAGATCAAGTGTGGCAGAAGATGAATGCCTAAAATTAGCTAGGTACCTCAATGGTTTGAAGTGGAACATACATGAAGAGATGGCTTTACTCAGCCCCAAGACAGTCCACCAATGTTATCAGCTGGCTATAAATGTTGAATAGAGGAATAAAAGGAAGCATGATTAGTCCTCTAAAGGTAGAGGCAGAGGAAGAGAACAAAGAGGACAGCGTGGAGGTTACCAAGGTAGAGGTAATGATCAAAGGAACCAAGGTGAATCCAAGCTTACTGAGCATTGAGGTGAAACATCTTCAAGAGGAGGATTAAATATAGAAAGAGGAACTCAAGGAGGTTCAAATAGAGGAAGAGGAGCAGGAAAAAGTAACTCCTACTTTGCCACCATGAAATGTTATCACTGTAATCAGCTAGGTCATCCAGCTTATAGATGCCTGGAGAAAGCTTCTTAAAGCAATGAGAAAAGAGTAGCTTATTCAAAAGTGGACACCATGAGTGTCAAATCACCTGAGATCAGTCATATAGAATCTGAAATTGGAGAGAGTCTGATGTTTAATAGAGTGTTGATCAGACAACTGGTCAAGGAAGGACCCAAGCAAAGGAGAGCTTTGTTTAGAGCAAGGTGCAAGATATTGGGAAAGGTATGCAAGGTCATTGTACATTCTAGTTCTATAAATAATATCATCTTTGAGGAGGCAGTAACTAAGTTAAGATTGCAGAAGGTACCTCATACAAATCCTTACAAGGTCACATGGCTGAATAAAGGGCAGAGTGTTCTAGTGAATGAGCACGTTACAATGGAATTCTCAATTGGAGGCTACAAAGACAAGCTGATTTTTTATATACTACCCATGGATGCATGCCATCTTCTTCTTGGCAAGCCATGGCAATATGAAAGAGGTGCTATATATCATGGGAAGGAGAACACCATTGAATTCAAGAAGGATGGAAGAACCTTCAAGCTGCAATCATTGATTGAGGATGATGAAGGACAATCCAAGGTTCCTAACATTATGTTGAGCAGTGGCAAGGAGTTCATTAAGGATCTAAACCAAGGGAATTAAGGTTATGTGGTATTAATGTAGTACAAAGAGGAAGAAAAGGCTGAGAAGACAGTCATACTTGAAGCAGTTCAAAGGCCGCTAGAAAATTACAAGAGCGTAGTGAGTGATGGTACACCAGCAACTCTACCACCAAAGAGAGCAATAAGTCATCAAATTGACTTCATACCTGGAGCCTCATTTCCTAACAAAGCAGCGTACAAACTCACTCCTAAGTAGAACCAAGAGGTGGCTATACAAGTGGAAGAATTGTTGGGTCAAGGGCTGATCCAAAAGAGTATTAGTCCTTGTGCAGTCCCAGTTGTTTTGCCAACAAAAAAAGGTGGTAAGTGGAGACTTTGTATTGATTCTAGAGAAATCAATAGGATCACCATTAGGTATAGATTCCCAATACCAAGAATTGAAGATTTAATGGATTGCCTTGGAGGTGCAAAATTCTTCACCAAATTGGATCTTAAGAGCGGGTATCACCAAATCAGAATCAAGGAAGGTGATGAGTGGAAGACAACTTTTAAGAAAAATGATGGTTTGTATGAGTGGAAAGTGATGCCATTTGGCCTCTCAAATGCCCCTAGCATGTTCATGAGACTAATGAATCAGGTGCTTAAGGATTTCACAAGAATTTTTGTTGTAGTCTACTTGGATGACATACTAATTTTTAGTAAGACAACAGAAGAACATTTGAAACATGTGGAGATGGTACTTAAAAGGCTGCAAGAAGAACAATTGGCAATCAACCTTGAGAAGTGTGAGTTCTTCAAACAAGAACTTGTGTATCTAGGCTTTGTAGTATCCCAAGGAACCTTGAAGATGGATCCAAGTAAGGTGGAAGCCATCCTAAACTGGCCTACACCAACCACAACCACAGAGGTAAGAAGTTTCCATGGTTTAGCTTAGTTTTATAGGAAGTTCATAAGGAATTTTAGTTGCATCTGTGCACCAGTGCTAGATACAATCAAAGGTGATCAGAAAACAAAGTTTAAGTGGACTTTAGAGGCTGATAAAGGGTTTGAAAAGTTGAAACAAGAGGTAGCAACTCAACCTATACTTTTGTTGCCTAGTTTTGAAAAGTTGTTTACAGTTGAGTGTGATGCAAGTGGAGTAGCAGTAGGAGTCCTTAGTCAAGAAGGTAGGCCTGTAGCCTTCTTCAGTGAAAAACTCAATGAAGCCAAACAAAAATACTCCACCTATGATCTGGAACTTTATGCATTAGTGCAGTCACTAAGGAAGTGGAGGCATTATTTATTACCCAAAGAGTTTGTAGTCTTCACAGATAACCAGGCACTTAGTTACATCAACACCCAAGAGAAGTTAAGCAATAGACACTTGAAATGTATGGAGTACATCCAAGCCTTTACATTTACCATTAAGCACAAGAAGGGACAACAAAACAAGGTGGCATATGCATTAAGCAAGAGAATGTTGACAACCCAAGAGATACAGCTGAAAATCATTGGATTAGAGTGTTTCAAAGACCTCTATGGTGATGATGAAGACTTTGTAGAAGCCTACAAGGTATGTTCAAATTTTGAAAATTGCTTTCATAGTCAATATGTTGAGTATACACTACAAAATGGTTTGTTATTTAAGGGTAATCTATTATTTGTCCCAAGAGGATCAATGAGGGAAAATCTGATCCAAGAGAAACACAGTGGCAGTCTTAGTGGGCATTTTGGTATTAACAAAACTTTAGAGCTTGTACAAAGATTTTATTACTGGCCTAAGTTGGCAAGAGATGTTACGAAGTATGTAGAACAGTGTGTTGTTTGCATGAAAGCCAAATGGGGAGCTAGCAATGCTAGTTTTTATCAGCCCTTTCCTATTCCTAACAGACCATGGGAGTGTGTGAGCATGGATTTTGTGGTAGGTCTTCCTAAGACCAAAACTGGTTTTGATAGTGTTTTTGTAGTTGTGGACAGATTTAGCAAGATGAGTCACTTTATCCCTTGCAAGACTACACATGATGTAAGTTACATTGCCCATCTCTTTTTCAGGGAAGTTGTAAGAATCCATGGATTGCTATTGAGTATTGTTTCTAACAGGGATGTGAAATTCATGAGCCATTATTGGAAAACACTATGGAGCAGATTGGGTACAAATCTCTCATTTGGATCAGCATACCATCCTCAGACCGATGGTCAAATAGAGGTGGTTAACAAAGTGTTAGGTAACCTATCGAGGTGCTTGACAAAGGAATATGGACAGACATGGGATATGGTAATTTCTCAAGCTGATTATGCATACAATGACAACATTAATAGAACTACAGGGAAAAGTCCATTTGAAGTTGTGTATGGAATGCACCCAAGAGGAGTTTGTGAACTCAGATACCTTGGAACAATGGAGAATAGGAGTGGACATGCAGAAGACTTCACTCAAACCATGAAGGAGATTCATGAGCAGGTTAAGAAGACAATTACAACAGCAACACAAAAGTTGAAAGATAAAGTTGATGAGTCAAGGAGAGATGTGCAGTTTCAAGTGGGTGATTATGTGATAGTTCATCTTAAAAAATCAAGGATGCAGAAGGGAATGTTCACCAAAATGTAGATGAAATGATTAGGACCATGCAAGGTGTTAGCTAAGTATGGGAAGAATGCATACAAGGTAGAGCTTCCATCAGATTTGGGTATGTCTCTTGTCTTTAATGTTGCTGATTTGATCAGGTACAAGGGAACAGTCAATGATGAAGTTTGGAATAGTCAAGAAATCTTTAAGGATATTAGTAATATACCCCTTCCAAGTCAAGAGAAAGCTTAGGCAGAGAAGGTCTTGGAGTCCAGGGTGAAGAAAGCAACAAGACACAAGGCATACACGGAACATCTTGTCAAGTGGAAGGGAAAACCTGAATCTGAGGCTACCTGGTTTGAAGAAGCAGATTTCAAGAAGCAAGGAATTGGTTTATCACTGATATCTCCTCAAGTTCATTTATCTTTGTGCTAAGAGGGGGAGAATGGTGCAGAAGCACCTGCCAAAGTGCCACATAAGCAAGCTTATTTTTGAAGTTTTGGTTTAAAATGCCTTTTTGTTGTTTTGGTTTGGTCTTGTGCATCATCTTATTGATGGTTGTGGACCTTTTTTTATTGAGGTTATGAGTTGAATAAATTTGGGTGTCCTTTTATGGTTGGTTTCCTAAGTCTTAGTAAGAGTTGGAAAACACACCATGTTTTCAAACAACATGCTTTTTGCCATTATTGGGCTCGGTAAAGTAAACCTAACTAATTCCTTGCATTGTAAAAGAAACCTCTCGACATTTGAAGGAGGTTAGATGTTTTTTGTGTTGGCAGTTTCATGTGAATAAGAGGAATACAGTGGATTTTGGCGTGGAAACTTTATTTTTTGTCCTTGTTTTCTATAGCAGTTGTTGAATGAATTAAATGAGGAATTTTATGGATTCTTTTAGAATGTATTGAAGCCTCTCAGAGTTCTATTTTACACCATTAGATATTGGTTATATCACTTTCTTTCTTTTTTGTAAATTTTGAGTTTTACTTTACTTGTTGTCATGACTGGTAAATGAAATAAAGAAGGAGCTTTAGCCCACACTCCCACCATACCAAGAAGTATGGGCACATTGGGAATGTGGCTAAGCTCTTTTAGTGTACATATGTTATCATTAGGGATTGGTAGGTGTTCTTTTAGCATGCCAAAGGTCTATTCCTAGGTGAGCATATCAAGCCCGATTAGGAAAGACTCAACAAAAGTGTTTTCAAATGTGCAGGGGTGACTAACCATAGGAAACCCAAGGTGTGAGAAGATTTTTGGAGACCTTAAAAAGTTCAAACAAGAGGTAGGAGTCATTATCTAATCATTTGGTGGCTGGAGAAAGAGGACAGTCCTTTGTGTGTCCAAGAAAAGGCTAAAAAGCCCTAAATTTCCCAAAACAGTGATAGCCCTGTGTACGGCCTGAGAAGGTTAGAAACCAAAAGAATCTTGAAACGCTCCAAATTTTAGCCAGGGTTCCTTCTTTGAAGTTGTGGTGTTCATCGATCAGGGAGGAGTATTAAGCATTTGTTTTGTTTGAGGAGACCAAATTCTAGTAGCCTTTCCAAATCCTAAACTAGGGTTTAAGGAAAGCGATAGAAGAGTGGAGTTTTGTGCTTGTGCAAGAACCTTCCCTTGACTGTTTTAAAGCCTTGAAAACCCATGCACACCCCTATATGCAAGTTGGAAGATGTTAGAAGTTTACTAGTCTTTATAAGAACTAAGGGCTAGATTGAGTGTATGAGGAAAAGCACCAAGAACTCATTAGTGGTAGCAAACTGGAAAATAAGCACCAAGAACTATTTAGCAGCAGCAAACTAGAATTGATAGTAGGGTTGGCAAGTGACTAGGGGTGCCTAATAACCTTTAGGACCTATAGGTTGAGTGGTGGAGTAAAACATCAAGGGGTTATCTATTGGAGACCTAGAGCATTGAGATTGTGATTATCTCAATCCAACCCTTGTTTCTATCACTTACGATATCGAGGACAAGTTTGGAGTGTTTGGTGTAATGTTTTGGTTGATGCTTCAGATGTTTGTTTGATTTATACTTGATAGAGGGGAAAGCCCTAAACCAAGGAGTGATGTGGATGATTATGGTAATGGTGGGAGAGGTGGAAATGTGAGGGGGTGGAGTTCTTGTGAAAATGTTGTGGTGTCAAAGATGTCCCTTGGTCTGAACATGTCTCCCTCCCCTTGCAAATTTGTGAGGAGAGAAGTTTGGGGTGTTGCATAAAAAAATGATGATGATGGATCATGATGGAAAGTGAGAGGAACATTCTTATGTAATGGGTTTTTGGGTATGTTTTGTTCCAAGGTAGTATTTGCATCCAAGCTTTGATTATTAACAAGGAGGTGTGTTTGAATAGCATTAAGAAATGCATTTTCCTTATTAATATTGGGTTGGGTTGGAGCAAAAGATGTCATGATTTGGATAATGTTATAGGTGATATTTTGGGATGGGGGTGTGCATGAAATGGGAATGGTGGATGAGATTGGAGGAAATGATGTCTCCACTATGGTACTCACATCCAAATTTGAAGGTAACTTGGCCCCTTATTTTGCTAGCTCAAGCATGTATAATGAAGGGTTAAGTCTCATTATGATGTTGATGATTTTATGGTTCTCTAGATTTTGGAGCATTTCAATTATTTCTTCGCGAGACATTCCAAAGTTAAGATCCTCTGCTTGGTTTTCCTCTTGCAGATTTTGTGATGATGTTGGAAGGTTAGCTATGAGAGTTCCAAACCCAATGGGATTCATTTCAATAGTGGTTTTACTAAGATCATTTGAAGCAGGTGTTTCTTTGTTGGCTTCCATGCTTTTCTTGTATTGAGATCTAGTTTGAACAATAAAACAAGGATCAATTTTTAAGAATGGGAGATGAACCTCTTGATTCTTTGGATTGATCTTTATTTTATGCTTCAAAGTAGAAAATTTTAGGATATCTTGAGGATTGAAAGGTGATATGATGATGATGTAAGGGATTGATGATGTGGATGTTATGATCTTTGGATAAATCTTGAAGGAGATACTAGGCTTTTAGGACTTTCAGACATGTTTTGGATTTTTGATTTTGATTTGATTTTAGATTTGGGATTTGTCTTTGATTTTTATTTTTATTGCTTTTTATTTTGAACAAAAAGACCCTGAGATGTTGGATGGTTATCTAAGGGATAAATTCATTCAAATGATGAATATGTGTAGGAAGAAGGATGCATCTACCCAAACCTACTCAAACAAGATGAATTTGATGAATTTGGATAAGCCTATGCAAAAGGATGCATGAATTTGATGAATTTGGATAAGCCTATGCAAAAGGATGCATCTACATTTACCTAGCAAAAGGTGATTTTGATAAATTTTTCAAGGATTTAGTCTCAATGATTTTGATGATTTTGATTTTTCCAAAAAGCGAAGTATTAAGGATGATTTCAAGATTTTCCAAAAGGTGATTGTGAGATGATTTTTGATTTGATATTTGAAGGATGGATGTAAAAGATTTTGATTTTCTTTGATCCTAAGATGAACCTAAAAAAGACACTTTGTTTTCCTAGACCTGGGTATTGAAGAGCATACAATGCTTCTATAGACCTTTGTAACCAAGAAATGATTCCATTTGAACATACATCTTTGGATTTTGAACCAATGAATTTTTTTTTGGGATTTGGACCTTTTGAGAATCGTGAAGCTTCAACACACATGAAAGTTCATTTTTCTTAGCTTTACTTAATGGCTTTGTTTTACCAAAAAAAATTTCTTTGATTAAGTTTTCAAACTAAGATGTCCAATGTCTAAATTTCTTCAAACCCCACAAGATATGTTATGTGGAAATTCAATTAATTCAAGGCAAAGGTTTTCCTATTGTTTACTTTAGTAGAAAAATCAATATGTAATCAATGTTTAGAAACCTCTACGGATGTAAATCCTAAGGGAAAGCAATAACGTATGGATTGAGTCAATTGTATTTGTCTTCCAAAGGGTTTGAAATTTGGATGAAGATGTTAAGTGTTTTTTTTCAAAATGTTTTTGATCAACCAATGAATTTTGTAACCCAAGAATAAGTACAACCTTATAGATTTGTAAGACAATATTTGTTGGATTCCAACTTGGAAATGTCTAGCTACACTTATCTTTAGTGAATGGTTAGATGCTTGACCCCATTGGCTCCCCTCCATGGCACTCACTTATACGGGGAAGCCAAGTATCAACGCCCATGAAACTCCCATGGCATGTTTTCCATTTTTACTAAAAGACTATAAAAGTGTGGAGCAGCTTCAGAATGACCGTTCTTGCACCAATAAATAGATTAAAGGATTTTGGAAAATTCTAGCACATGGGTTTTAATAAGGACTTTCTATTCGTGGAGATTGACCCATATAGAAAGAGTCCCCTTTTAGATCTATCTTGTCAAAATCAACCACGTGATATTGGCATTTACTCAAATACCCACATTTATATCTTGGTTGGAAATACTTTTGGCTTTATAGTGTTACCAGTTAAGTTGCTCCCTTGGGTGAGTACTTTTTCCCCAAGCCAAGCCCTCTAGGATAAACAAAAGTGAGTAAAGACAAAATCTGTAACTCAATCAATCTTTGATGGAAAAAAAGAGAGAATATACGTGATAATGCCCCCACCCAAACTCACACAAGATCTTGTTCAATTTTAAACCTAAATCAAAGTGTGGAGGTGATTGCTTTATCTCACACTAAAGTCATGAAAAAGGTCTTTTGATTCTCAAGATTTCTATAAAGTGTGAGAGAAGCACATACATCCTTTTTCAATGCCTTTAGTTTAAGTAAGACTTCATGAAAAACAAAGTTACACTTGTTCTTTTTAAATCAACAAAGAAAAATGTGAGTTATTTTTAAGCACCAAAAGATGAGTGAGAGATACTTTGTTCAATTGTTAATCCAAGAAACAAAATCTAGTAAGTTGCACTCCTAATGTTCATTTTAGCCTTTGCAAAAAGAAATTGAAAGATTCTTTTTAAACCCAAATGAAAATTAGTGTCCTAAGAAAGAAGAGATAGCAATTTCATGAAAAAATGTTTAAAAAACACTAAAGTGGTAAAAAACACTTTAATCTTTCAAAACATCATTTTCATTACTTCTCCTTTTTCTTTCCTTTCGCCATCTTTGTTCTCCTTGCTTTCCTTATGTTACTTTGTTTTCCTTGTACCTTTTCCTATTCCATCAAAAAGACAATTATGTGAGGATTAAATTCATTTTGATTAACTCCAAATAATAACATGATCCAAATTTTTAAGGACAAATTGTTTACATAGAAAGAGGCATTCATAAGTGAATCATGCTTTCCTTAGACTTTTAACAACAAATATAAAACTAGAAGGTTTTCTAAAAATTTTCTCTTGTTGATAATTTAATCCCAATAAATTAAGATTTTATATGAAAAGTCTATTTAAAGATAAAAACCATCATATTTGTTAGTCCCCTTTCTTCACACTTGATATTTATTAATCCCATAAATCAACCATAAATCTTTTAAAAGCACCCTTCTAATCCTAAACATTGACTATTTCAAAATAATCACAATGATGTAATAAATTTTGAAAGCTCATAAATTATGTCAACCCTAAGGACTACCATTTTAAAAAACACCCTCCCAATTTCAAATCTTGACTACAATAATGTGATAACATAGTTTGAGAGAAAAAATGGTACCTAATTGGTTACTAAAGTCAATTCCTAAAATCCAAATATGGCTATATGATCAAATGCATCTGCCAAGGCTTTTAAATCTTTAAAGCAAATGCAACCTATCAAGTGTAAAGGATAGACAATTGTAATAAATATGTTTTGGTCCGTGCAAAGTAGATTGTCAATGTTTAAAGTGGTAGTATAGACTAGGCACATTGAAAAGGTATATGTCTATGTAATAAAGAATATATTCAAGGCCCATTCCAGATCTACGCATAATAAAGACCAAGTGACCTTTCAAGAGACAACATGCAAGTGAAGGAAAGGAAGCTAGGCAACTTTAGAGGCATCTTTTTAACTACCATCAGCTACCAATTTGTCCATCAAGAAACAACCACCTTGAACATTTTAAACAAGGTTGTAGATGGGTGAGAAGGTTGGAATGTATATGTCACACAAACATCCTGAATGGAATGTCAAATTTAAGTATGCTATTTTCTTGCTAAAATTGAAAATTCATGAATCATATCTGCTATAGAATAAAAGCCTCATGAATTAGAATCAGATTAGATTCACATCTTTTGATCTTTTCCTCAAAGCAAGATGACTTTAAAATGAAAGCCAAAAATTTTGAGTCATACAAGACAATACAACCCATATTCAGAGTTCTCCCTAGACAAAGCCAGATGACACTTCAATAAAGAGCAAATAAGGTAAGGCTTGTTATGAATGTACGCATGATCAGAAGTTTTCCAAAAATCCTTTTGAGAATATAAAGTAAGAATTAATCATGAGGGAATGGGCAAGTTTGGACAAATTTTGTTTTTAAAAATATTTACTATTTTTTAGAAGATAGCATTTTTGACAAACCCCATGATCTGAGCTGGTGCAAGAGTAGCAAGAATAGTAGAAATATAAACAAGCATGTCAGCAAAATAGATAGGCACAATAACAATAAAAAAACACACAACTGCAACTGTAATAATGATAAGTGACATGAGTAACAACATATATAACTACCATGACCAAAACTTTACCAATTTGCATCAAGAATCCCGCTATGAATAGGAAGTTAAAAGAAAATGAAAAATATTATAGTGTTGCTTCTAGAATGGGTGACTTTTCATAGTATACAACTTTGAGAAATGAGTACCTAAAACTCTCAAAGCTTATTTTATAATGCTCAAATTCATTCATTTAGCTACTTTTGAAATAGAGACCTTGTGCTTTTCAAAATAATCCATATAAGATACCTTCAATAGAAGGTAAATCATTTGTCACCAAAAATCAGCAAAAGCGAAACTTAAAGTTATATGCCAAAGAAAAAGTAGTTAAAAATGAAAATCATAAACTCAAGCCCTCCTTCTAGCACCACAATGAGAAAACCTAAAATCTGCAACCACTAAAACCTCAAGCATGGGTTAGTAGCCTACAAATTCATTAAAATGCTCCTATGAAATAACATGTGAATGCTTCAAAATGCAACAAATGAAGTAAGAGATGAAAAAGACATTTCTAAAGCATCGCAAGTACCTATTCCATATTTGATTGGTGTCAAATGTGCCAATGACCCTTTCCCAATCCTTACTAAAACTCAAATGATGAAATGCAATGGTGAAGAGAAAAAATAGTTCTCAATTCAAGAGAGTAACTTTGCATGAGAGTGTAGATGAATTTGATGAAGAATCAACCCTTTATTTATATATTTTCAATTTGGAAGAGAGCTCAAAATAGAGCAATGTGGGACAAAGATTGGACCAATGAGATGAGGCCACTTGTCACATTATGATAGGTTGAGGAATGTGCAAGTTTTGGCCAATGTGCCCAAAAGACAGAGATTCAAATTTGAAATTGTGAAATAAATGTTGAGAGGGGGACATGTAGGAGAGAAGTTATTGCAATGTTGGAAGGGACAAGTCAACTTTTCTTCATTTTCAAATTTGATGGAATATTCCAAAAAGGTGCTTTGTTGAGTGAAAATGATGAATTTATAAATGAGTTTAAATGATTTACTGGTGCAAATGGGAAAAGCTAGAGGATGTGATGGGTGGTTAGGTTAGGATAATTTGGATTAGATTAGCTTAAATGATGTTTAAGTTATTTTAACCCTTTTGACTTAAATATTTTGATTTATTTAAATCAAGAGGGAGAAATATGACTTGGATTTCAATTAAATAAAGTTTGGTTTGTTTAATTAAAGGGTTGATGTTTGATTTATTCAATTCAAATGAACAATCTTAGGAGATTGAATTTAATGAATTCACCTAATCAATGGATGAAGGTGAACTTGATTAATTTAGTGAGTAGATGAATGTGAAACCTAGTTTACTTGATGAATGGACCTAATTAAATGCATGATGCTAATTTTTCATGTCTAAATAAAAACACTAGGATGGCCAAACCTGATGAAAACATAAATACACATTAATGTACATGCTACCCAACTAGAAGATGACATGTAGACACAAAAAAACTTCCTTAAGCATGATAATACATTTCAAAACCATCCAGATACATTTGCAATAAGAACAACAGGATTCAATCACAAAATTTCTTTCATCATACAATTTGGACTCTGGAGATACACACAAGCATACTGAAACATGATTTCTAGATCTCTAGACTTCAAACTTCTTCACCAAAGAATAGGAAAGACCTTCACACACCATATTCTAGATCCACAAGATCTCAAACAAAAAGAGAAAAAATGCAGAGCAACAATATTTCTCCTAGTCCATAGAATACTAACTTTATCAGTAGAACACAGATACTGATGGAAACAAATTTCATGTACCAACTCACCAGAGGTTGAAACTCAGCATATATCACTTCTAACTCACTTTTATCAAACCTTCAGGTTTGCATAAGAATAGGATAAAAATAGGATAAATGTGGAGCACATACTAGAGCACAATCTTAATACATTATTTCTTCTAACTTCACTTCTATTTTAATTTTCTCAAAAACACTTGGAAGTTCATGAAGACAACACATCTATAGCTATATAAGATAGTTCCATGTACTCACAATATCTCAGCAACATCTCAATCATACCTATAAAATCTACAGCATACTGAATTGTGTTGACATCAATGAAAACATCAATGACAACACCATCAAACTAGCTCATACTTACAATACCTGTTGGGTGTAAAATAATCAATAGGGGAAAGATCTTAGGCCTATGATGATTTTTTTGTGCCTGTGCATCTTGTGAAATAATTTTGTTGTGCTAATTATCGTAATGGTGTGCTTATTGTGCTATATTATCTACCTACTTGCTTTCATGGCATGACCATCCCATCAACTAGTATTGATTATGATTTCCCTCTATTGATATGGAATACATGTTTTGTGTTATATTGATCCTAGGTGATGAATTTCAAATGCGAATAATCTTACAATTATATTTGGTTCGATTCCATAGGTTTATATATTGTATAATGTATCCATTCATGTTTATATTTCTATAGGAAGGTATTTTATGGTTGTAAATACTTCCCTTTCCATATTCACTTATATGATTGTAACATGCAATTGGTGAATATAACAGTATTTTAAATATTACAATCTTTGGAATGACATTTTCCACGTTTCAAATGCACTATATAAAACTGAATTTTGATGACTAAGTATGCTCTTTGTATAATATTTTTCATTGATGGAGTACGTGCCCAAATCAATTCTTTTATGTTTTCTTTAATGTTTCTCTCTCTTGTCACCTATGACTTTAAAACCCATTGGATGCACTAGTCTCTAGTCTACCTAGCCAATCTCAATTCATCAATTAAAAACATAAATTAATAGTATAGGAGTAGGAGTAGTTTGTATACATTCATAGCCTCATGATATAACTAGGGATCAATCTTCATTGAGCCTCAAATGAATGTATTGTATGCATTTTTACATTGTTTTACTTGGTTCAGTGATAGTCTTTGGGGAAAAGTAGGTATGTTGGGTTTGGCTATATCATTTAATTATTTTTTGTTCATTATATCTGATCTCAATAGATATTAAGGTATACCCCTATGAACAACCTCTTGAGTCTAAGATGATCTTGAAGAATAGGAGATAAAACCCACTATCATAGAGTTAGACATTAACCCTCCACAATTTTTTTGATGGGATGATCTAATTTATATGATAAAAAATTGTAGCCTTGTGAGTGAGATTTTTCTCTAGGAAGTGGAGCGGCATTTTCTAGCATCAACATAAGGGTATATGCATAATATAAAATCTAAAGGGAGGTGGTATAATATAGAAGGGTTAATAGACCAAGAGGAGATAATGGAACATACGGTGAAATAAGAGAGGGTACAATGGGATGAGAATAGAAGGGGATAATTGAACATAATATGAACTAGTAGAGACTAGTGTGATGGGATAGAAGAGGATCATGAAATATCAGGTAAAATAATTTATGTTAATAGAATATATTATAGGATATATGTATGCTTTATGTATACACAAGGCTATATTTATTAACCTATTGGTGTATTGACTATTTAGTCCTCAAAACATTGATTTATAAAAATATTTTAAGGTGTAGTTGAGATACATCAATTTGGTTCATTATATGGGATTTTATTTTTAGTTATGGATTTATGAAGCATGATTAATAATTAATGTTATTAATACATAGAAATCTACATTGTGAAATGTTATAAAAATATGTGATCAAGGTGTCATTTTACTTTAACTCATCCTTCCACCACCATTTTAAAATATATAAATGTACTTTTCATATTTAGGAGTATTTTTGGGCCCACCCTCTTTTATAGTTTAGAGTTAACACTTGTGTTAAATCTTTTGTGAGAATAGAGTTGATTAAAATTTCAATATGCCTTCTTAATTTTATTTGCAAGTTGCACATGTGTACACAAAGTCAAGGGGATTTATGTGAAGTGGTATAAATTATTTTTCATATTTTATTGCATGGATATATTTTCTTTGATACTATAGGGGTTTCCTTGCAGCCCAACAGCCTAGCATCCCTTACCTTGGGTACTTGAGGCAAGCTAGGGTGAGACTAGGATTATAATCTTCCATTTGTTTTTAATTTTCCTATTTATAACCTTAGAGAAACACCCTTGAGATTTCTATCAACATAAAAAAGAAGAACACATGCCATTTCTTATCACATGATGCCTAATTTTCCTTTGTCTAATAGCAATTCTTACCTTTATATCTAAGTTAATGTAATTGTCTTATCGTGTTATTAAGTATCTCTAGGATTTTTGGAGCTACAAATTTGATAGCTAATGAACACTTATTTCCATATGATACATACTAATGACAATATCATTCATTTTCTTATTTACTTTATATAACACATTCTAAAATCATACATGATCCAATTTTAACTAATTCTACATAATTTATAAT
>VDFB02000017.1:43230563-43309273 GCA_007258455.2 Sequoia sempervirens | reverse complement strand
CTTGACTAAGGAAAAAATATTCAATAAAACACTATGAAACCAATTGGAAGCACTAGATATCATAGTTACAAATCTAAATTCAAAAAAATAGAATTTTATCCTTCATGGAAAAAAAGTTGTGTTATACGGTGAACGTCACTCCTTAAAAATGGTGTTTACTAAAAAAAACTAGTTTTCGAAGGAGATAGAAAAATAATTGCAATATGATTCCAAAAAATTTGAAAAAAAAATATATTTAGAATCTATAGACAAAATTCCAAAAATCACTAGTTTGCATCATCTTGAAATCCCTCATAGTTTAGCTGCTATAGGTGTCCGAAAGTGAAGATTTAGTTAGAAAAAATCAGTTTGGTCTCCAATTTGGCCAAAAATTGTAAACCAGTATTGTGGGATCACCCTGTTCATACTTACTAATAGAATAGTGTGGTTGTGGGATTGATAAGTGTTGAAGTTTTCAATTTGAATTTGTGTGACAACTAATTCACTCCCCTCTCAGTTGTCTTGCACATTTTTAACAATTGGTATCAGAGCTTTGGTTCTTTGGTGTAGAGCTTAACCACTTAAGGAAGACCCAATGGCGCATAAGTTGGTGATCCCTATGTTCGATGGATCTTATTACATTGATTGAAAAGTATAGATGAGAGGATATATTGTTTCTCTTGGTTACAAGACCTGGAAGGCTATTGAGATTAAGTATGTTGCTCCAGCGAGTGGTCCTACTATTGCAAATGAGGTTTCTACTTATGAGGAGAATGAGAAAGCAAGGTATGCTATTTACAATGCTTTATCTAAAACTGAGCGAACTAAGGTTCTTTCTTTAGACACTGCTCACAAAGTCTGGAAGAATTTTGAAGAATTGTATGAAGGAAATGAAAGAGTAAAGTTGACAAAGAAGCTAGCAGAAAAACATAGATATGAGAATCTAAAAATGGAAGAAGGTGAAGAGTTTACAAGCTATTTCCAGAGGGTTGAGATGGCAGCAAATGAAGTTAAGAATCAAGGGGGAAAGCTGACTGATGAATATATTATTGAGAACATCCTGATCACCCTACTAGATTGCTACAATGATAAGATCTCAGTTATTGAAGAGATGTATGATCCTAAGAAGTATACTAAAGAACACTTATTTGGCACCTTACAAGCATTTCAAATTAGAAAGTTTAGAAAACAAGACAAGAAAGAAGAAAAGACAAAAATAGTATTTAAGGAAATGAAGATTGAATATGATCTGGAGAGTGATGGTTCTAATGAGTTGGAAGCGAATTTCACTAGAAATTTGAAGAAAGGTACCGGAAAGTACAAAGGTATGTTGCCCTTTAAATGTTTCAGTTGTGGTAATATTGGTCATTATGCTTCAAGATGTCTGAATGGAGTTATACATAAGAAGAAAAAAGATTATAAACATAAGGATAGAAATAATAAGAAATACTAGAAGTTGTATTGTGTTAAAGAAGAAGCCAGAATCTCTGATGATGAATCTGATTATGAGGGTGATGATAGTGAATGCTTATTTTTATCTTTGGAGAATAAATCTGTGCCTGCTAATCCAGGAAAATGTGCAAGGAAGAATGCTCTAGAGAACAAAAATAATAAGATGGAAGGTACTTTGGTCATCACCTTTCATGCAAGACAGGATGAAGACTACTAGGTGATTAACAGTGGATGTTCTAATCACATGACCGGAGATAAAAGTAAGTTCACTAAACTTGAAAAGTATGGTGGTAGTTTGGTCATGTTTGGTGATGATTCAAGAGCTAAGATTTGCGGGAAAGGTACAATTAGTTTTGATGGAGTACACTACACTAATGATGTATATTATGTAAAGGGCTTGAGGCATAACCTTTTGAGTGTTGGATAGATGTGTAGAAATGGTTTTAAACTTGTGTTTTAGAATAATACCTGTGAAACCAAAAAAGGATATGGAAATGGAGATATGGTTGTTGGTCGAAGGAGAACTCATGGAAACATCTATCAGCTTAAGGGAGTTGATGGTCAATGCCTTGTATGTCAATTTAGTGAAATTTGGTTATGGCACCGAAGAATGGGACATCTAAACTTTGATAATCTAGTCAGAATCAGTTCAAGAGATGTTGCTTGAGGTCTGCCTAGAATCACAAAGCCTATTAATACTATGTGTAGAAGTTGTCAATTATAGAAATAGACAAGATGCAGCTTTAAGGGAAAATCTAACAATCTACTACTGGAATGTTAGAGTTAATTCATACTGACCTCTGTGGTCTGACTAGAACAAGACGCCTGAATGGTGATAGGTATTTTATGCTACTTATTAATGATTATTCTCGAATGACATGGGTTGCTTTTCTTAGAGAGAAGACTCGGGCTCTAGATAGGTTTAAACTGTTCAAAACAAGACTGGAAAATGAAGTGAATTTGAAAATTAAATGTTTGAGATCTGATAGTCTAGGTGGAGAATTCACTTCTAGTGAGTTTAATACATTTTATGAACAGCATGGCATAAAGAGACAGATTTTTGCTCTGAGAACCCCTCAACAGAATGGGGTAGTTGAGAGGAAAAACCGGACAGTACAAGAAGCTGCAAGAACCATGATGAAAGAATCAAATGTATCGGATGTGTATTAGAGAGAGGCAATACACACTACTTTTTATGTTCTTAATAGAGTTCAAATTAGAGGCAACGGCACAAAGACTCCTTTTGAGTTAAGAATTGAAAAGACTCCTACTATGAAATACTTTAAGGTATTTGGAAGCAGATTTTACATTAAAAGAGATGATGAAAATCTTGGGAAGTTTGATGCTAGATGTGATGAAGGAATTTTTCTTGGGTACTCTACCACCAGCAAAGCATATAGATGCTTCAATACAATATTAAGGAATATTGTTGAAAGTGTTAATGTGAAAGTTGATGAAGACATTCACAGACCTAGTGAGATAAGTGAAGTTAAACCTGATGATCTTATCTATGGACAAGTACTTGAAGAGAATAAGGAGAAGGAAGAAGAAGAGAAAGAAGAGAAGACTGAAGAAGAAGAAGAGAATGAACCAGAACCTATTGTTAAGACTCCTAAGTATATACAAAAGAATCATCTGGAGGTACAGATAATTGGAGATAAGAGTGAAGGTGTGAAGACAAGAAGTAAAGTAACAGCTGAGGTAAATATGTGTTTACTCTATAAAATTAAACCTAAGTCTGTGAGTGAAGCATGTGAAGATGAGAGTTAGATGAGATCTAGGAAAGAAGAGTTGCTACAAATACAAAAGAATCTGACGTGGGAATTGGTTCCTAGACCCATGAATAAGAATGTAATTGGTTCAAAATGGGTGTTCCATAATAAGTTGAATGAAAATGGTGAAGTCATAAGGAATAAGGTAAGACTAGTATGCAAAGGATACTCACAAGTAGAAGGTGTATACTTTGAAAAAACATTTGCCCCTATGGATAGAATGGAAGCTATTAGAATGTTCTTGGAATTTTATTCCCACAAGTATTTCAAAGTAAATCATATGGATGTCAAGTCGGCATTTTTGAATGGTGAATTGGAGGCAGAAGTATACATGGAACAACCTAAAGGATTTCAGTTATCTAACAAACCGAACATGGTTTATAAGTTGAAGAAGGCATTGTATGGACTGAAGCAAGCTACCAGAGCTTGGTATGCAAGATTGGATAGATACCTGACAAAGCAAGGATTCAACAAAGGCTCTACTAATAGCAATCTCTACTTCAAAGTACAAGGTAAAAAAATGTTGATAGTAGTTGTATATGTTGATGATATCATCTTTGGTGGAAATGAAGGCATGTGTAGGAGATTTGCTAAAGAAATGCAAAAAGAATTTGAAATGTCCATGATTGGTGAGTTGAATTTCTTTCTTGGTCTTTAAGTAAATCAATCTGATAAGGGGATATTCATTTCACAATCTAAGTATGTGAAAGAGCTATTGAAGAAGTTTGGAATGGGTGATTCCAAACCAGTTAGTACTCTTATGGTAACTAGATGTAAGTTGAGGAAAGATGATGAATCTGCTAAAACTGATTAGAGCAAATACAGATCTATGATTGGACTGTTGTATCTTACTGATACCAAATTGGATATTATGCATGCAGTATGTTTAGTTTCCAGATTTCAAGTAGATCCTAAAGAGGCATATGTTACAGTTGTAAAGAGGATATTTAGATATCTTAAAGGTACATTGGATTATGGATTATGGTATCCTAAGGGTGTTGAATTCACCTTGAGTGCTTATACCGATGCAGATTGGGCTGGTTGTGTGGATGACCAGAAGAGTACCAGTGGAGGTGCTTTCTTTCCTAGTAGTAGATTGGTTTCTTGGTTGAGTAAGAAACAAGACTTAGTTTCCTTATCCATTGCAGAGGCAGAATATATTGTTGTAGCATCCTACTGCACATAGGTTTTGTGGATGAAACAAACTCTAAAAGACATTGGTGTAATATGTGATGAGCCTATTCCTATTTTCTGTGACAACACAAGTGCTATAAACATTTCAAAGAATCCGATTATGCATTCAAGAACAAAGCACATATCTTTTAAATATCATTTCTTGAGAGAAAAGGTGTTGGAGAATGAAGTTAGAATGGAGTATGTGACAACAAAGGAACAAATTATAGATATATTTACTAAGGCTCTTTCGAATGATACTTTTGAGTATCTTACGGAGAGGTTGGGGGTCTTTGACCCTCTAAACTAGGTGCACATGAAGGTGCATCATTCTAGTGAATCCACGGATTCTTCATTTATCTGAATTGATAAATGGGTCTACTCCACAGGGGGAGTAGAAAAGGTTCTCATTGTTGCAGTATGAGTTGAATGGGTGCACTCCTAGGGGGGAGTGATCAGATTTTTTGATCTTTGCCATTAATGTCAAAGGGGGAGAAAAATTCATGTGAAAAATAGTTGCAGAGGAAGAGAAGGTGTTCTCCTAGAATATTGGGCAAGATTTTGTCTTTGATGGTTTTTTAAATCATGTGTTGTCATCAATGACAAAGGGGGATATTGTTGCAAGTTTGATGGTGTTGTTATTTATTTCAACACAGTTCAGTATGTTATGGATTGTACATGTAAAGTTGAGATTTTTCGAGTACATGGAGCTATCCTTATGATGTTGCAAATGTGCTGAAATGATGAGTTTCCAAGTGCTTTTGAGAAAATTAATAAATAAGAGAAGTCAGAGTTATGAATGTGTTCAGAATGTACTCTGGTATGTGCTCCACATTTCTCTTACTTTTGATCCTATGCTTGTGCGGATCTGCGGTTCGCTAATGGTAATCTAGTGGTGGTATCTCCTGAGTTGAAACTTCTAGTTTGATGGGATGTGAAAGTTACGTTCACCAGTGCATGGACTATTTTGGTAGAGTTGGTCTTTTGTCGACTGGGAGAAATGTTTTTGCTCCGTAGTCCTCTGTTGTTCTATTTCAGATCTTGTGGATCTGGAATGTCTTATAGTGGTGTTCTCTTGGTTCTGGCATAGATGCATGTGGTTTGGTGAGCTAGAAGTCATGTTTCTAAGTTGGTGTATGTGTCTGCATAGTCTAGATGGACTGTTGGAAGGATTTCAGTGTTCAAAGATTATTTCACTTAATTCAGATGTATCTGAAGGAACCTAAGATGTGTTCTCATGCATAATGAAGTTTTTTTTGTCGTCTGCATGTTATCTTCATGTTGGGAAGCCTATACATCAATGTTCATTTGTGTTTTCATTAGGTTTGGCCAACTTGGTGTTTACACTTCATTTGAAGAATTAAATTTTAATTAAGGAAGCATGTGTTTGATCCAAGACATTATTTTTGGTCTTGGTTAAATATTTTTATTGGTCCACTCTCATTCTTTACCACCGCAAGAATGTTGAGTTGCCAACCTAATTTGAATTTATGAAATGAAGTTTATGTGGCCAACCTTGGAGAAAGTTTCTAAGGTTGAATATGGTATAAATGCAAGTCGAATTACGAAGATTTGTAAGTAGATGAAAAAGTGATGAAGTAAGCCACAAATCAAAAGCAAAAGTGTGTGTGAAAGTGAGTTGAGGCAGCAGTACTTCATTGTGTTAGATTCCTGAAGGTAGTGAGTTGAAGGTTTCTACAATCTTCTTATCAAAGTTGTGGATGTGTGTTTATTGTTGTGGTGGATCTTTTGTTCTCTTTTGTATCTGTAGGTAGTGAGCCTCCCTGTTGGACAGTGAGTCTTTTCTGTAGATAGTGAGCCTTTATATTTGGATAGTGAGACCTCTTCTAGGCAGTGAGCCTCTGTATACAGTCTTATAATCTCTTATATTGAGTTAATCCTCACCGTGGTTTTTCCCTCATTGGATTTTCCACGTAAAAATCTAGTGTTCATTGTGTTGATTTTACTTTCTATTATCTACATTTTATGTTCATACTTAATAACAAAATAGTGTGGTTGTGGCATTGATAAGTGTTGAAGTTTTGAATTTGAATTTGTGTGACAACTAATTCACCCCCCCTCTCAGTTGTCATGCACCTTTTTTAACATTATTTCCAATCATAACCTTTGTGTTCTTCAATCTCCATGAAGATAGAAAAACAAGAAATAAGTTAAACATGAAAATGGGAAAGATTCTTTAAGTTTTTAAATGTTGATTCCTTACATGTTTTTCACAAAAGAAACACACTAGGCCAATGCCTTATCCATAATAGAGTCAAAATGAAATAACCCATCTAGTAATAGCCCAAACACAAAACCAGTGACCATTAACTATTACTGCCTTACAATAATGAGGTCTCTTTATTGACATATTTGTAACATTCTTATTGATCTTGAATGCAACACAATATATCCAACATATGATTTAGAGAACACTTTAACCTATTCTTTGAACAAAATCCATCAATCCAAACATTTTTTGCAGCAAATGTGTAACAAAAACCATTATATTCCTTGATTACATTGATTGAAAATATAATGCATACATTCTAGAGACATTACAATATGAAATGTTTTCATCCCAAGTTGCAAACTGATTTTATTTCCATTAAAAATGGTTTAAAACATTGAACCCTTGAATTTTAAGAACTCCTAATCTAGAGACAACCCTATACAAAATTACAATACCCAAGACCTAGAAAAACTAGAACCCTCGTATAATGAAACAACTTCTCATTTAAGAGAAAGGAGAAGAAAGTAGAGAAACCCTAAGATCAATCTATCATTGACACATGGCACATTTGAGCTCCCTTGATCTGCAACCAACTGGCATCAGGAAGATGCTTCTCATCTTCATTTTCCCTCTTCATTTTGTAATTGAAGTTGATTTGGCCTAAAAAAAAAATTATTCATGTGCAAACCTTTTACCTTCTTGTAAAAACATGAACTTACCAGTTCTAATTTCACTTGAAAAGTGAAAAATATTACTTCTAGGTCAAAACCCACTTCATCAGCAATTAAAAAATGTTGTGAACCCTACACTTTAACCTTATGATCTTTCATTTCACTTTGCAATTGGTTTGACATTCTGTCAAGCATTTGGCATGTATCTAATTTTGTACTCCATTTCACCTGTAATTACGACTTTTTATTTTACCATCACTGAAGACAGGGCTTTACTTTTAACCTAGACATCTTTCAGAAAGCAAAGACTACTTTTTGCACCTCAGAAACGGCACAATTTTTTTGCATAAAAGCTCTACACATGATCAACCACCACTTCACATAGTTCACAACTCACTTGTAGGTTAAAAAATGATCAAATTGCCCCAACAATGGCACCCCAAATATAGTAGGTCATGAGATGCATTTGCAGACCATTTTTTGGCTTGTCGGTACTCCAAAAATATCTAAAGCTTCTTTAAAAATGCTTCCCAAGCAATAGAAATGGTTGAGGCACCTTTCTGGAAGTTGAAAAATATTTTTCAACCTGCATATGCATTTAAAAAACTACCCAAAGCCTAAAAACGTGATTGCATTTTATTTTCTACTCATTTCAAAGGGAAGACACATCCAAAATGCCCCTTCGCATGATAAATGTTGATTACAACACCCATATAGAGTGTATCACATTTTTGAAATGGAGAAGAAGTTCAAAAAAGCATTGTTGTGTTCCACCTCAACGTGGAGCTTTTAACCACACTTTAAACTCAACCATTAACCATTTTAATAAATCAATGCCTTTTCCCAATCAACACTCACTGCTGGAAAACAATGCATCGCATTTTTAAGATGAGGAGGAGCCTTTAAATGTGTGATGTGCACTGGGAGTTAAGAAAAATAATGTAAAGGAAAAAGATTTAATGTTTGAAAAATGCACGTGAAAATATTTTAGCTGCCAAGTCTTTTACGCTTGAATGCAGACCCCTTTTAAAAAATTACCAATGAGATTTCATTGCACCACCATGAGGCATCGCAGATTTGAACATACACAGTGCCCTCAAAACTGCGTTGCGCGATGGAGATGAAGTATTTAATAAACCTTCACATGACTTAAAATGTTTTTAAAATATTTTCCTCATAAACCAATGAAATATTAATTATATATTCCCAATGAAATGTCATCACACAGCCACAAAGCATCGTTGTTCTACCCCTTGTTTCTCACTTCAACTTGTGTTTTACGATGAGGATAGTTGAGACATTGAAAATATTAAAAAATGTCATTCAAACTTCTCATGTTCCTTATAAAATCTTGACTCTTTCATTACATATGAGAAAAAAGAAAATAAGACTCTCATTGCATCACCAAAAGCCATCATTGTTTTGAAAATAAACACCCTCTCAAATTTGCGTCGTGGGATATTGTTGTCATAAGAATGTTTCAAGAGTTTGCTTCAACCAATAGGAAGTAATAATTAATATTTCTTTACAATAAACTTTTGAAAATGTGTTTTATATTTACCCCAAATCTCATCGCACAACCACAAAGCATCGCTGATTTGAAATTATTTTCCCACTCCAAAATGGGTTGTATGAAAAACCTGAAGTTTTACAAAGGTTTACCTAACTCCATTGGCCAATAGAAATTAAGAATTAAACCTCCATTCACTCCTTTTCAAATGTTAAAATATTAATTTCTTCAAATCATTTTAAAAACATTTTAAAATTTTCCAATATATCAACATTTTAAAACATTAGAAGTAGGTAAAAATTTAATTTTACCTGTTGGCCAAACAATGGAAATTCATTGCGCACAAACGGGGACCCCTAGAGCCAATGCTTTTTGTGAGAGGGCATAATTAATTAAATAAAATATGGGTTTTCAATCATATTTTTCCCAACAATCAAAATTTAGGTACCTCCTTTGTAAATGGGCTTGTCGGGGTGTTTGCCACAACCGAAAGGCATTAAAATATGTATTAGTTGACCTCATATCTTGATGAAACTGGTAATGAAGATGTTTTAGGCAAAAATAAGAAATGGGTTGCCCTCATAATTTTGAAATTTGCGACTTTTTAGAACACCAAATCTAGCCCGGTCATAGTCAGAAATGTAGTAAATAGCATATCAAAACCCATCCTGAAAGCACGAAGTTGAGCAGGTGCACTACCATATGTACCAATAAACTTTCTACCATACATATTTGCAATATGGCCTCTAATTTGCAAAATTTTAATCGGAAAAGATGGGCTTCGAGGTAGATTTAGCAGTATGCCGACCTAACCTTTGTCGACACGTTGAAAAGACAAGCACTTCAAATTTGTAAAATTTAAAGGTGTCATCACCTAGCAACCATCCATTGAGCCTCCTTAGTACCTTGTATCAACACAGCAATGTCAAGCTAGAGATATTTTCTAGCATTATGCACATTAGGGGTATAAATATTTATAATATTCCAAAATAAACCAAAAGAGGGTAATTTGACTCCCAAGCAATTTATAGATTGAAAAAATAAAGTACTGGAAAAAAATTTGTTGAGTTTCACATAGTAACCAGGCCTCTCGAGGCCCTTGTAGCCTCATAGGTAAGGAATTGAGTAGAGGGCCTTAGATTATTTGTAATGACCTAAAAGTTAATGTTATTCATTTTGACTTCTTGGAGTAAAAGGATATCAATTTTATTCTCTAAAAGAAATTTTTTTAAAGTTAATTTCTTCTAAGAGTTATTGAGCCCTCTAATGTTCAATGAAAGAATCTTCATTTACACTTTTTTTGGAGGAATTATACAACATTCTTTGCCTAACAATGGAAATTTCATTTGTCATTTCTCTTTGTCTTATCTATCGTTGGGAAGGCTTGCATGCCTTAGTCTCCACACCAACATCTGATTTTTATTTTTACCTTTCTTTTTGGGGGTTGAGCATCCATCCAATTCAAGGGAATATTGACTAGCAACTAGTTTTCTTGAGTCTTCACTTGCATAAATGGGTAAACTAGCTTGAATTTCTAATGTACCCTTCAAATTTTCACCGCATGGAGCCTGGGGAGTCTCCAAGGAGATCTGACCGTTAAGGAAATCACTTGAGATTTCCCCATCCTCTTTCTCTTCCATTAAAGGGGGTGTGGGAGTCGTCCTTTGGGTCATTGGCAATGCATTATTGTCTGTCTTAGGTGACACAATGCTTTCCTTCCTCATAGGAGATGAAGAGTGGATGGTTTTTATCAATGGAATGTTAAGTTTTGCTTCAATATTCCAATTTTAAGAGGGGTTGAGAGGATGTTCACGATGTCCTCCTTAAAAGGACAGCTCTCTGAATTATCTCCAAGTGTAACCAAAGTCTCTTTAAGCTTTTGGTTACCCTTCAGGGGGCTTTACAATCAGTAATTAAGTGCCTATTTTTTGAGCATTTTTGACAAAAAATGATTGCATTTTCATAACAAATTGGTTGTGACCACTTCCCAAACTTGGAATCCAAAATTATGAAGTTTGAAAGTCTTATGAATATCAATATTCACACAAAAATGAATAAATACTAACCTATAAATGTTTCTTATTATGTTGTATGTTGTTATAAAGTGTCCAGTAGAGCTGTAAATCCATTGAAACACCATGTCATCCCAAAACTCAAGAGGGAGACTAGGTAGCTTAACCCTTGAAATAAGAGTTTTTTTTGTTTAAATATGTAGCAGGGTCAAACCTTGGCTTCCATCTACACAGAGATAAGTTATGTTTTCCATATAACTAAGCTCGTGTAGAAAGGATCAATAGAAGGTAATCCTTGGCCGTGAATCTTAAGAAGAATAGAACCCTCGTCATAACACTCACTTCTACACTACCCCTCAGATGTCATTTTGTAGCTGTCCATCCTCGAACCATGTTAATAGTGGGGTGAAAGGAAAATAAATATCCACCAGGGAATTCTCCATTAAGGAGACGATTCTTTCAATTATGGAGTCAAGAAGCTTTATTTTTGTTTCATTTTCTGACTCAAAAAACTTGGGTAAGAAATTTTCACACACTTCATCATATTGGGTATCCCCAACAAGAACACTTTTCCATGCCTTAGGACATAAAACATCAGACTTCATGGGCACAAAACCGTCCAACAAAGTGTTAGTGGAGAGAGGACCCCCCAGAATCATGAAACCATCCAAGGCATGTGTCATTTGTACACCAAAAAACAAAGGCATGTGCCATCTGTACACCTGAAAGAATCGGAAGGAGGGGAGAGGGATCATGAGGATCACATTACTGTCAGCTACCAAGCGCAAAGAAGGTTTAAAATTTTGCAGAGCGGTAGATCTTTCCTTTTCCTCTTTGATTTCTCTCCAACTGAACCTCTTTCCACCATATTTTGGCATGGCCCTTCAGCTTTGTCTTTGCAAAATTAACCAGATCTGGGTCCTCTACTTCTTCATACTCGAAATATTCTTCTAGCTCATTGATCCAATCGATCAACTCCTCCGGGTTCAGACTTCCGGAATAACTGGGGACTTCAATTCTGGGTCTTTTTCCACTCTTTGAAATGGCCCTTATCAACCGCATCTGATCTTGATCGATCAATTCTTCTTCCTCTTCTACATCTGAATCTTCCACCTCTTCTTCATCCTCACTTTCTCCTCTCCTTCCCGGGTTTAACCCTCTTCTCATTTGTTCTTGCAATGCATTAATTTGTCTCTGGAGGGCTCTGAAACCCTTGGCTACCAATGGATCTCTTCCATCAGCATTTCTACCACCTCGGCCACCTCTGGCACCACCACGCCTACCAGGCATCACTCTTGGAGGCATCTTGAAGATATTGAACCCACAACCACGGTCCTGGTGCAAACTGCCTCACGATCGGCGATCTGTTCACACGCTCAAGAAAACCCGCTCTGATACCACCTGACGAGGGAGCAAACCCGAGACACAGAAATACACTCTCAAAACAGAGAATAATATTTTATTCATAAATATTAAACTTCTTACATGCAGAGGATCTCAAATCCCCAAGCTCTGTATTACATGCAAATTACAAACTTACAGAAAATTACCCAGATCCCCTTTCACAGCATGTGAACTTCTTTCCCCAAAAAGTTTCCCAAAAATCATAAACAAGTCCCTAAATAGGCCTATTTTGGTTTGGAACCAAAAACAACCTTCGAGATAAGATTTTTGACGGTTTGGCACCAAAATTACAATTTGAATTTCAAGTTAAATTCATAGTTGAAAATTAGCACATTTCTAAAATATGCACCAACTTCCGGCAGCCATAACTTTTAATCCGACCGTCGGATCTTCAATGATAATACCTTTTCGGAAAGCTCTCGAAAAGACAATTTTCTACAAAGTAGGCCTTCGGTGGACTACTTTGGCGTTTTCACAAATTTTCAGGCCCATCCGGGATTGTTTGGTGCCTCAAACTGAGCTCGGAAGGTTTTTCGGGCAAAAAGCAGAAATTGGAACTTGAATAACTTTCAAGTCGTGAATGATCTTGACCATTCTTTTACCAGACTGTATTTTTCCATCCTGAACCTTCCCATAAATTTTTGTCACAACTTCAAATGCAAACCTGCTAAAAATAGTTTGAGCAAAAAGCAAGTAAAAACTATTCGAAGTTGGAAACTCTTATTCGACGAAAAGGGTATCCAGAAATACAAAAACATCTACAAAAAGAAAACAACAGGAACAAAAATGGAAATCATCTTTTGGGTGATGCAAGATTGCCCTCACACCACTGGATGCTCCTGCATCAACAGTGTAAACACTAGGATGGCCAAACCTGATGAAAACATAAATACACATTAATGTACATGCTACCCAACTAGAAGATGACATGTAGACACAAAAAAACTTCCTTAAGCATGATAATACATTTCAAAACCATCCAGATACATTTGCAATAAGAACAACAGGATTCAATCACAAAATTTCTTTCATCATACAATTTGGACTCTGGAGATACACACAAGCATACTGAAACATGATTTCTAGATCTCTAGACTTCAAACTTCTTCACCAAAGAATAGGAAAGACCTTCACACACCATATTCTAGATCCACAAGATCTCAAACAAAAAGAGAAAAAATGCAGAGCAACAATATTTCTCCTAGTCCATAGAATACTAACTTTATCAGTAGAACACAGATACTGATGGAAACAAATTTCATGTACCAACTCACCAGAGGTTGAAACTCAGCATATATCACTTCTAACTCACTTTTATCAAACCTTCAGGTTTGCATAAGAATAGGATAAAAATAGGATAAATGTGGAGCACATACTAGAGCACAATCTTAATACATTATTTCTTCTAACTTCACTTCTATTTTAATTTTCTCAAAAACACTTGGAAGTTCATGAAGACAACACATCTATAGCTATATAAGATAGTTCCATGTACTCACAATATCTCAGCAACATCTCAATCATACCTATAAAATCTACAGCATACTGAATTGTGTTGACATCAATGAAAACATCAATGACAACACCATCAAACTAGCTCATACTTACAATACCTGTTGGGTGTAAAATAATCAATAGGGGAAAGATCTTAGGCCTATGATGATTTTTTTGTGCCTGTGCATCTTGTGAAATAATTTTGTTGTGCTAATTATCGTAATGGTGTGCTTATTGTGCTATATTATCTACCTACTTGCTTTCATGGCATGACCATCCCATCAACTAGTATTGATTATGATTTCCCTCTATTGATATGGAATACATGTTTTGTGTTATATTGATCCTAGGTGATGAATTTCAAATGCGAATAATCTTACAATTATATTTGGTTCGATTCCATAGGTTTATATATTGTATAATGTATCCATTCATGTTTATATTTCTATAGGAAGGTATTTTATGGTTGTAAATACTTCCCTTTCCATATTCACTTATATGATTGTAACATGCAATTGGTGAATATAACAGTATTTTAAATATTACAATCTTTGGAATGACATTTTCCACGTTTCAAATGCACTATATAAAACTGAATTTTGATGACTAAGTATGCTCTTTGTATAATATTTTTCATTGATGGAGTACGTGCCCAAATCAATTCTTTTATGTTTTCTTTAATGTTTCTCTCTCTTGTCACCTATGACTTTAAAACCCATTGGATGCACTAGTCTCTAGTCTACCTAGCCAATCTCAATTCATCAATTAAAAACATAAATTAATAGTATAGGAGTAGGAGTAGTTTGTATACATTCATAGCCTCATGATATAACTAGGGATCAATCTTCATTGAGCCTCAAATGAATGTATTGTATGCATTTTTACATTGTTTTACTTGGTTCAGTGATAGTCTTTGGGGAAAAGTAGGTATGTTGGGTTTGGCTATATCATTTAATTATTTTTTGTTCATTATATCTGATCTCAATAGATATTAAGGTATACCCCTATGAACAACCTCTTGAGTCTAAGATGATCTTGAAGAATAGGAGATAAAACCCACTATCATAGAGTTAGACATTAACCCTCCACAATTTTTTTGATGGGATGATCTAATTTATATGATAAAAAATTGTAGCCTTGTGAGTGAGATTTTTCTCTAGGAAGTGGAGCGGCATTTTCTAGCATCAACATAAGGGTATATGCATAATATAAAATCTAAAGGGAGGTGGTATAATATAGAAGGGTTAATAGACCAAGAGGAGATAATGGAACATACGGTGAAATAAGAGAGGGTACAATGGGATGAGAATAGAAGGGGATAATTGAACATAATATGAACTAGTAGAGACTAGTGTGATGGGATAGAAGAGGATCATGAAATATCAGGTAAAATAATTTATGTTAATAGAATATATTATAGGATATATGTATGCTTTATGTATACACAAGGCTATATTTATTAACCTATTGGTGTATTGACTATTTAGTCCTCAAAACATTGATTTATAAAAATATTTTAAGGTGTAGTTGAGATACATCAATTTGGTTCATTATATGGGATTTTATTTTTAGTTATGGATTTATGAAGCATGATTAATAATTAATGTTATTAATACATAGAAATCTACATTGTGAAATGTTATAAAAATATGTGATCAAGGTGTCATTTTACTTTAACTCATCCTTCCACCACCATTTTAAAATATATAAATGTACTTTTCATATTTAGGAGTATTTTTGGGCCCACCCTCTTTTATAGTTTAGAGTTAACACTTGTGTTAAATCTTTTGTGAGAATAGAGTTGATTAAAATTTCAATATGCCTTCTTAATTTTATTTGCAAGTTGCACATGTGTACACAAAGTCAAGGGGATTTATGTGAAGTGGTATAAATTATTTTTCATATTTTATTGCATGGATATATTTTCTTTGATACTATAGGGGTTTCCTTGCAGCCCAACAGCCTAGCATCCCTTACCTTGGGTACTTGAGGCAAGCTAGGGTGAGACTAGGATTATAATCTTCCATTTGTTTTTAATTTTCCTATTTATAACCTTAGAGAAACACCCTTGAGATTTCTATCAACATAAAAAAGAAGAACACATGCCATTTCTTATCACATGATGCCTAATTTTCCTTTGTCTAATAGCAATTCTTACCTTTATATCTAAGTTAATGTAATTGTCTTATCGTGTTATTAAGTATCTCTAGGATTTTTGGAGCTACAAATTTGATAGCTAATGAACACTTATTTCCATATGATACATACTAATGACAATATCATTCATTTTCTTATTTACTTTATATAACACATTCTAAAATCATACATGATCCAATTTTAACTAATTCTACATAATTTATAATATGATATACACATTTACTAATCAATCACCTTATGATCATACATTACCTTATTTTTGATTTTATATTTTTAACATTTGTACCTTTATTACCTTATCACTAAATGACAAGAACATGCATTATCTATCCTCATCCATAATCTTCATTGTGCTATTTTCTTAATTTTTGGGCATCTCAATTTTTGCATATATATTCATGATTATATCTAACATTATTCATTTTATTGGTCTTTACACTCTACTCTGACATGAAATCATCATGTATGATCATACTCATTCTTGTGCATGAGAAAAACCTAGAAATCATTTTACAGTTCATATGTAGCTTTGAAGATTGATGAATGCCACTACATTTTTAAAGATTATAAATTTGAGAACAAAAACCCTTTGAGTGGAACAAAGGGCATCACCATCTGGAAGTCTATTTATTTGACAATTTCTATAAAAAAAATCCAAAAATCAATAGAAGTCAAGGTTATAAGAATAGATGATTTCGAATTATTGTTTTTTGGTTCGATAAATATAAGACAAATGATCAAGCAAAATATGTATGATGGCCATGAAAAAGCTGGATAGCTTGTACGGAAAGGTAATAAGAAGCAAAATGTAAAATCATTGCACATTTAGCCAGTGCAGGTGTACCCCGATCTATAAGACGTGTACCAACAAACCCATGAGCAGAAAAACTCATTTTTGCAACGAACTTTTGGACATCTGCGGAACACATTTCATTGCCTGGTGGATGGTCACTGAACCATTTGCATAATTTCTGTACAGTTTTATTCGTAGAATCGTAATTGAAATATTTATCGAATGTTCGTATTTGCAGAGATCAACCGCTGCGTGAAAATATTTGCTCTCCTTTTCTCCCCCACTGCCGTTGAACTTTATTAAAGCCATTGAAAATGTGGCTCTAGAGTGACCTGCTAAACATAATCATTTAATAATCATTATGACCTGATAAACATAATAGTTTGATAATTTGGTTTATAAAATGTTTGTTGGATTTATTTGGCCTGTGAGTGTAGGTTTTATCAGCCACAATTTCTTTCAATAATTTTTATCAGGAATTATGTAATTTTCTTGCTCAGCTGTCTCACTGATAGTGATAACATGTTTAATTTTACGCTGAAGTGATTGCCAGTAGATCAATGAAACCTACAATATATAATTGGCAGAGGAGGAGATCAATAATTTAGTCTTGGTAGGTAAGTTGGTCAAAGTAAAATCATCCACAATGCACAAGACATTGACACTACCACAGATTTAATTCCTGATAATGGCATTTCCTGTTAAATTTAATTCATCCACAACTAGACCTGATAATGGCATTTCCTGTAAAATTTAATTCATCCTCAACTAGACCTGATAACGACGTGTTAAAGCCAGCCTAATGCTGATGCAGAAAAGCTAAATTTGGGGCATCATTATTTCCTATCCATGCACAACTAGGCCTGATCATGTCCCTAAAGGAAAGGCTCATGATACTTTGGATGAGTAAGATATATCTTGTAAAAGCCGGCCTAATACAATCTAAGATGTTAGTGATACAGTAAACCCAGATTTGGGACATTATTATTTTCTACTGGGTGTTTTAAAGAAATCTGTTGATTCGACATTTAGGTTAGAAAGTTGACAATCAACAGAGGTGTCTTGACTGTAAAGTAATGTTTTTAATATGCTGATGCTACGGAAGTGTTAGGGTTTGGGTTAGAAAGGTGACAATCAACAGCTGTCTGTTGACTAGACGGTATTATGGCTCTATAATTTTAGATTTTGTGGTTAGTTTGTCAACTGTGAAATCATACACAATGCAGCAGATATCAACACCACAACTATTCCTGAGAATGTCCCCTAAGGCAGGGCTGACCTAATCCCTTGATTCTTTCGGGGAGTAAGATATTTCTCAGTAAAGGTAACCCAATCCCTTCCTCACATCTAAATCAAAGGAGTATGGTGATGCATGTTTGTGTTTTAAATAGGCATTTTTTCTTACTGAGTACTCTCAGCTGCTGTTTTACTGATAGCGTGTGTAAAAGGGACATTGTGATTCCGAGTGGGTGCTTTACAGAAATAAACCTACTCTACAGATGTGCTAGGGTTTAGATTAGAAGGGTGACAATCTACAGAGGTGTTAGGGTTAAAGATTTGTAGGAGGGTAAAAATATGAATCTAATAAAATTTTAAACATTCTTGAGGTTAAAACGCCTGTAGACAAATAGATCTAAAAATATGACGGTATTCACTTACCTTGGAATCGACAGTTCATCACAAAATGAATACAGTATGTGTTGCTGGACTAGTATACTGTAATAAGGAAATATGCTCAATATCATTTTAAGATAAAATAAGAGAGAGCAGTGTATGTAAAGTTGCCACTTACTATTCCAAGCGTGTAACAGGCCTCGATGTTTCCGGCATCTGCACATTTTTCGATGAAATCCATATTCTTCGAAGTGCATAAGGATTAGGAGGCACATTGTAACACTTCTTTCCGGTTGCCTAGCATATTAAACCTCTTGCATCTGCATAAAAAAAAAGAAAAAACTCTCTATAAATGAAAAGACTCTCTTATACGTACAACTAATTTGAAAAAAAAAACAGATTTCTTATGCTAGAAGTGATCCAAACAAATCTTTAGAATCGTTTCAACTGGAGCTAAGTCTACAGAAAATGCAGGTGACCAGTTCGTCTGGGATCCGGTTAAAATGATTGATTGTTGAATTCTTGGAACCTTTTACCATCTTAGGATTTTTATGATCAGGTTTCAGATCAGTATCCCACTTTTTATTAGATGGAGAGAAAGCAATAGATATCAGGTTTCCTCTCCTATTCATTAACAAAGGTCACAGTTTAGGGTTCATAATTTTATTAGTGGCTACAGCTTCTTGTTGGAGGATTCTAGAAGCAATTTCCGTATTCAAGGGCCATGCAATCCCACAATTTTAGTGGCTGCCACCTGTAGATGATGATTCCTAGAAGCAATCTCCATGTGACCCATAATTAATATGATTAAAGTGATCTTTTAATATTTAAATTTTATTAAACCTACATGTATTATACAATAACATTAAAGAATCTTGTGTTGTTATCCATATACATAAAAATCAAAACATAAAGAATTAAAAAAAAAAAAAAACAATAAGTATATGAAAATAATTATTAAATAATTGTAATTCAACTCTTAAATAACTAAAACAATTATAGATAACTCTTAAATAAACAAAACAACTCATTAAATAAATGAATTAAAATAAATATTTTTATATAAATATATTTAAGATAATATATTAATAAATCCATATATAAAAATATATTATTTTAAATATGTCTATCTAAAAAAATACTTCTTTTATTTATTTATATAATCCTTATAGATTAGAAGAGAGACTAGAAATGCATCTTAATATGAAATAAAATAGATAATTTTTTATCAACAAACTATATCTAACTCTTAAACCTAGTATATAAATAAGAGCTAGGTCAATAGATAGTTAAACAAGACAAAAAAATTAGACATTCTATAAAAATTCAATACAATCATAAAGAGGGATGAAAACAAGAGTTAAAAAATATTTATCTTATTAAGGATTAATAGTATAGTAAAATTCGTAAAATTTAATGGGTACAACTTTTGAATAGATAAATCTCAATGTTGGAGGATTCTTGGAAGCAATTTTATGGGCATTCAATTCTGAAATTTTAGTGGCCACAACACTTAGATAAAGGATTCCTAAAATCAATCTTCATATGACTAATTAATATGATAAAAGTGATCTTTGCAATTGTGTTATACAATAACATCAAATAGTCTTATGTAATTACCCATATAAAAGAAATTAAATATAATGAACATTAATTTTTTTTTTAAATAAAATAATTATTTCTTAAATATTAGTAAATATAACACAATAATTCTTAAATAGTTGTAAAGTAAAAATAATTCATAGATAATCAAAACAACTCTTAAAATAAATAAATGACTTTAGCTAAAGGATGAATAAATATAAAAAAATTACATAGAAGATGAATAAATTATATGAAAATGTGTGGATTAGATTAAAGAGAGAATAGAAATATACTTTAATATAAAATAAAATAAACTTTAAATAAATAAAATCCATAGTTTTTTATATCAATAAACAATAAGGGTTCATATCTTTTATTTTACTTAGATAAAATAAGAGAAAAAATACGATAAATATTTTTTAATCAATAAATTACTATATAAGAATTTGGTAGGACTTGTTAAATTTTATTTTAGTTCTCACCATTTGTCCAAAATTTTGAACTTTCTAGTCTTTATTCTATGGCCTATCTCCCAATGCATCACAAGGTTTGTATGCATCAAAGTTTATATTACTTGTAAAGAGAACAAGGTGTGGTATGTATTGAGTGCTCCAGATTGTGACACATGGTTGCATCTCTTAATGCAACTAACAACCCCAATTCATCACACTTTCATGTTGAGGGTCCAAAACTAAACATAAAGGGGATCCCAAAATAGAATATGCTATGATAGGTGTTTGTGAGATAGGCCATTACAAAGTTTCAATACATCACACTTTAGACTAAGGGGTACAATGACAAAATTTGATGTGCACTGTAGTATAGAGGAGAGATATGGGATTCAAGCCGCTGCAGTTTACTCTCCAAAATAGAAGAGGGAGGCACTTTAGGGTTGCAGTGCATGATCTCTATACACCACCACCATATATAATCTTATAGACATGTGGCCCTTAGTGTTGTTTCCATGTATCACCCTATAAGAGAAAATTTCCAACTAAATCTAGGAATTGAATTGATTTTGTAGATATGAATAAGAATAATTCATATTGGAGACAATAAAATAATAGGAATCAAGAAGACATTAATTAAATGTTAGTAATTAGTGATCAATTAAAGTTAAATTCTCACATTTATGAGTTATCAAAAGTAGTGCATTTGCAATGAATAAGGTAGTGATACATGTGATAATGAGAAACTAAGAACTAAAAAAGAAGTAGGATATAACCACGTGTGGGGAACATGGACCATAATGGATCAAAACAAAATAAAAGTACTATTTAGGTTGGTTGTGTTTTTCGCATTGAGATATATAATTATCAATGGGTGGAAATTAGTGAAAGGAAAGTAACATTTGGTTCAACCTACAGCTTATATCAATCATAACAAGTAAACTTGAATTATAAAAAATTAAATATATGAGATTTTTTAGGTAGATACTTATAAATTAATACATGAAAAATTTATAAATTCTAAAAATAGCATTTGTTAATAGATACTTAAGGTTTGAAAATTGTAAGAGATCATTTTTAACCATTTTTGACTTGTGACTATCTAACACCTCTTAAATGCCAATGGGACAAAAAAAAACTAAAGAAAATTTAAGGGATACTAATATTTTGGGTGATGCAATATTTCCCTACACCATTGGATTCAACTATATCAAATATATACTTGAATAATATGAACCTCTATGGGGAAAATGGTCATCGATATATTGGACATTCATGTTTGTGATAAATTATTTGCATTTATTCAAGTGGGCCATAAAAGCTTGTAGTTACACATCTTTAAATTTTTCTTGGTTGTGATCATCATGAAGAATAATTAATGATAAAATTTATTGTAAGATAATATTAGAGGATGAACCCATTAGGTGGACATACATCACTAGCTAATTGGTTGAAAATTCATACCCGTTGACCAAAATATGAATAGGAGTATATCATGAGAAAACAATAAAACATTAATATATTAAAAAGGAAACTATAAACAAGACATATACAAGCTTGAAATTAAATATTGACCACTCGATAAAGATCAATTTATGTAAGAGAGGGTTGTGATCTAAAAATGTGCAAAAATCATACAAAAATATGAATTTTACAAAGATAAATTGGTCACTATGTGCCACCACTATAACACAAGCCATATTGACATGAATTGAGCCTACCACTATAGGAAATACATGACAGGTGCCTATTTTCTTGTGACATTATGTGAGCTTCACATAATAAAAAAAATCAATGGGAAAAGGTTAGGGACCCATAACCATTTATAATCTTATATACATGTGGCACCTAGTTTTTTTCCATGTATCACACTATAAGAGTAAAAATCAACCTAAATGCATGAAATGAACTAATTTTGTAGATATAAATAATAATTAATCATATTGGAGCGAATAGTGGCATGGTGTGATGGTTGAAATTTTGTGTTGTTGTTCTTGCCATCAAGGTTTAAACCCCATTGGGGTCTAGCTAATTGTTGAGTGTTATGTTGTAGATGAGGTCCCCCATTTGTGACCTCACCACTTGATAGCTCTAGATCCAAAGCATAAGATAATGAAACATGTAACAATGAGAACCTCAGAACTAAGGATAATTATCAATGGGTGGATATGAGTGAAAGGAAAATAGCATATGGTTCAAGGTAAAACTTATATCAATCATCACAAGTCAACCTAAATTATGAAATTTATAAGATAAGGGATTTTCAGGTATATCCTTATAAATTAAGAAATGAATAGTTTATAAATTCCAAGAATAGAATTTGTGAATGGTTACCTAATGTTTGAACATATTGTTAAACACGGTGGATTTACTAATTAGCTCTAAACTAGGAGAATATCACATAGGAAAAGATATAGGAGCACCATTTAGGCCCTAGAAACATAAAATGCTTCCCTTGAAAGTATGAAACATAAAAATGCACATAAATAATAACTAATTCCAATGTAATGGGGCCAATTGAATACCCACCATCATGATTTATTTAAAAATAGTGTGCATCAACAAACACTTGATATAGAGAAGTGTAGATACATTTTTCTGAATTTTTCTAAAAAAGAAACAAAAATTAGTATTGTCATTTAAAACAAAGCAAACCAAAGGATCTTTATGAAATACTGAATCATGTTAGGTATGTGACTAGGAAAACAAGGAAGCTAAATAAAACACATAATATCCTAAATCAAACTTTTTCTCATAGTGGATTAGTGCTTCTTTGATGTGGAAAGAAGCCCTTTCCCAATCCTTGATAAGTTCTTGGATGATATGATAAACAAGATTCAAATGCTCAAGATTGTGTATCAAGTTGTCGAGGAGTAATACAATAGAGGATACCTCTATATATATGAAATTATGATGGAGGATTGAAAAACATGAGCTAATGACAAGATACCACTTGTCAAGATGTGAGAGGATGAAGGTTGTGCACATTTTGATCAATGTGTCAAAGAGGGGGAGATTTAAAATTCAATACATGGCTTGTTGGAGGAAGAAGAAAGAGTCTTAAATGCCAAGTGGGAGACATGTAAGAGACAATGTAAGATGAGTTAATGCCATGTTGAGAGACAAGAGATGTGGGAGGGAAAATTAAAATTTGAAGAATATTCCATCTTAATGTCCTTTTTGAATGAAATTAGATGAAATAATAAATCAAATAAATTGATTTATTGTGCAAGTGGGAAAAGATAGAGGATGTGACATGAATTAGATTAGATTAATTATGATTTGACTAATTTAAGAGAGGATTAGGTGATTTTTCCTTCTGACTTAGATACTTGGATTTATTTAAATCAAAAGGGAGGAAATTGATGAATTTTCCATTTAATTAAATACATTTGATTTAATTAAATGGAGAAACATTAGGATATAATTAAATAAAGTGATTTATTTAATTAAAAAGATAACCTTAGGAGATCAATCAACTAAACTTGATTTATTTAATTGATGGGTGAATATTATTTAATTAAATATGAGGAATGCATGCTATCAATTTTGCATGTCTACATTTTTCCTGTCTTTGAAGCATTGTACTTGCAATGTTGGTTCAAAGAGTAAACTTGTCATGATCAAAATTAAAAATATATATATTTTTTCAGATGCCTTAGTAGAAATAAGTATACTAGTACATTTCCCCCTCGAGAGATCGAGCAAAATGTTTGATTTGATGGTTGATCTCGCGACAAAGATGTTCAAGATAGGTGTATGCATGGTTATGATGGTGATGCAAATGAGATGGTTTTAAGATGATTAGAATAACCAATTTATATTATCCTAAAAAACTTAAATGATTTTGCAATATATTTGTGATGAATGATGTGATGATGCCTATATGATTATGCAATGGATGTTTTATGCAAATCTACACTTTATGAGATGCTTAGACTAATAGATCTATATTATGATGATGAACATGCATGTGTTATGATCATACTTTCTTATATGATATGATATGATATGCAGTATGTTGATGGTTTATGGATGCAAGATGGATGCATTGGTGATGATGATCAACTATCCTGTTATGATGTTTGCATGGAAAAGAAGAAATGAGATGATGACAAGAGGATTCAACAAGCCAAATTTATTAGGGATGATGATGCGAGATGGATGATTTTCTTATTAGGAATTGATATTTTAAAAGTGCTACTAACCTTATGTTTGATAACACATGTAGGAACGATGCATCAAAGTATAAAGAACTAGGATTGTGTTGTACCTAGTGTGATAGACTTTGACTTGACAAATAGATAGGAGTATTCTTGTTCACACCTAACATATAGAAACCTTAATAGGATGCACTTCAAAAGTTTCAAACATCTCAAACTAAAACATGGAAAGGTATAATCTATCAATGCAATAGTCAAAAAGGTGCCCAAAATACCCTCCATACATACCTAACAAAGCAAGTATTCACCAAGTTATATTACAAGAACACCCATCAAGCACAACAAACAAAAGATAATTATTAATGCCCCATTCCTTTCTCTCTAAATAACTTTGATTAGATATCATTTAGAGGTCACTTGGATTGAGATATCATTGAGATATCACTTTGATTAGATATCATTAAGGATAAGAACCAAGATGATTTCCAATAGATAATGCCCATTGTAGGAAGGATACATTCTAGGACATGTTAGTGGATGGTGGCATGTCGTTTTGTTTATCCAAAGTGGTTTACCAAAAGATAATTCCCATTGTATGAAAGATACATCCTAGGAAATGTTAGTGGATGGTGGAAAATAGATAGGTTGTTCAAAGAGGCTATTGATAAAAGGTTGACTGACATGTTTGTGAATGATCAAGAGTTTGATTTTGTGTTTAAAGGTTTGTTGCTTCAAATTTTATTTTGTATTTGAACTTTGCTTTTGCTAATTGTTGTGGTTGTTTCTGTTTGCTTTTCAAAAGGGTGAGTGCAACAATTTGCTTATTATGGATGAGTTATTTATTACGGGTGAAAGAAAAATGAGATGGATGGATTTTTTTCAAATATTTGGATGTTTTTGGAGTTTTGAAATGTTTTGAGGCTATTTTTGGTATTTTCAAGATTTTACAAATGTTTTCTTTTTCAAAGTTTCCAATGTTTTGAGGTTTTTTGAGATTTTATGAATGTTTTTGGATTTTATGTCTCGAGGGCTGATCAAAGATTAACCATCCCTACTTTTAAGCTAAGAGATGACATAGTTAGGATAGCATTTTTTTATGTTTTTCTAAATTTTATTAGTTTTTTTTTGTTTTGAGATGATTTAGGATGTTTTTAGATTTTCACATGATTTTTTGAATGTTTTTGGATTTTTCCAATGATTTTGATGATTTGAATATGGATATGTGTGATGATATTAGAACTCTATTTTGGGATTTTTTTGAAAACCAAACTAGGGTTGATTGATCAGATTTGATGGATTGATGATGAAAACAATGTTGAGGATACACAACAATTCAAGGATAGTGTTAACCAACACAAGGATTGGGAAGGATATCTCGAGTTGATGCTAAATTGATTGGATTTGATTGATCATGATTGTTGAAGCTTGGTTTGGAAAAAAGGTTTGTTTGGATGATTTGATGTGATGTTGAAGATCACACTAGATGGAACCAGTATGATTGTTTGGATTGATGTTTGATGAAAGATAAAGCTTGATAAGGAACAAATTCTTGTCAAAATATGCCATGGGCTAGTGATTTGGATTTTGGATCACAAATTCTTTGACTAATTTGATTTCATGTTTGACAATGTTTGAATCACCAAATAAGTTGGAGGATATAGATCAAGATTTATTCCTGAAGCAAGATGTAAATATTTTCCCCCAGTGTCTAGCAATGTATGGAATGTCATGGATGGATACCTTGATAGGTGTGTGGATGGATGGATATGGTAAGCATGAAAAGGATGCCAAGGACTATTTTATGATAAGTAAGGTGTTCAAATAAAGAATGCTCATTTGGATAGTGCTTCATGGCTCAGATAATGTTGGGTAGGATAGGATCAATGAAAATGACTCATATCAAGATGTCCATCATAAGCAATTGTAATGTTTGCACCAAACTTCATCAAGATCAAGATAATGTGAAAGATGGATGATAATGGGTGAAAATGGATTGGGTAAATCGTTCATGGATGAATGGATTTATTATGGATGAGATGAGATGCTTTCTTCGGAACTAGTGCAGATAGATGCTCGATTCTACACATGAAACTTGTTTGTAGGTTTTCATCATGGTACCTATCCAAAGCACCACCGTAGTGGTTTTCACTAGAGGGAAATTTTTTCTCTTTGTAGTTTTTCATCCTTTTTCTATTTTTTTTTGGATTTTTGTTTATTTTTTTATATTTTAGATTTTTATAAAAGATTTTGAACTCATTTTGAACCACCTTGTGGTGTCAATGCAGATGTTTCTATCATAATGTGCCATTGATATCCTACTTGAAGAAGCTTCTTTTCCAAGATGTATGTACTTGGAAGTAACTTTTGAGATTCCTAATCTATTTTGTTGATATTGGAGTTAACTTTGTCTTTGTGCACGCATCGTGATAAACTACCTTTTAAATCCTTATGATCAAGGGTCATTGCCAACACATGGTCAATGTGAGAATTGGATATCATTCATGGAGGTGTGGATGGACTGTGTTTAGGGATAAAAGATGGATTGGTTGATAGTTTGGAACCCTTGACTCTCCAAACTTGGGAAGATGAGAAATAATGGGTGGATATGAAAGTGTGTGTGGAATTAGGACGAACTGCTTGATATACTTTGTACATCACTTAAGAAGCCTGCTTTTTCCTTTGTGGACATCTTTGATGGATACTTTTCCCTCTTTTATTTTTCCCCATAGTTTTTTTGACTAATGGAGTTTGATAGGGATAAGCTCTCTTTGTATTCTTTGGTATCCATTTTGATTTGATTTGTCTAATATCATTCTTAGCTTCTTTTCCTTTGATTACATTCTTTGTACTTTGATTCAAATCTTCTTATTTTTTGTCTAAATTCATGGATGGTGTGATAGGTGGATGAAGATTCATGAGGTGGTTGGCTATAGCATTGGAATCAATTTCATCATAAGAACTCTTCACGCTACCTATGTTGACATTTTCCTTAGACATAGTTTACCTCAGTATGGTGGTAGTGACACCTTCATTCCTTGATTTTTCTTATTTTGAAATGTCTTTTTTAGTTATCATGCTTTGATAAATGACCACTGCAAATGATGTTTCAATTTCTTGAAATGCTAACTCTGGAATGTCTTATTTTATCCGACCTATTTCTTTGAGTGAACAATGTTGGATATCTACATACATGATGTCCTTAGTTTGAATTTGGGATATATCTAACCTTGATGTTGACAACTCAATTTGATTATAGGAATCAATAATCTTCTCTCTTTGTGTAATAATTTCAAGAGTAAAGGAATCATGTTTTGTATAAAGATCATCTATGTGTCCATCCAAAGAAAGAATCTCATGGGTAGATGGAGGATTATGTGCTATGTGGATGTGATCATCATTTATGACATCTTGTATAGATAGGAGAGTGTTCATTAGATCATTGTAGCATCTTGGAGATACGAATTCTTGATCTTGAATGATTTTAGAATTGTTTTTGACATGCTTTGAATCTAGTTTTTGATGTGGATCAGTTTCAAAGGATGGATTGCTTATAAAGGGTTCCTGGATGTTGTCATTAGACATGGGAAGCGGCTCAATATCCTCTTAATCTCTAAGTGGACTTGGATCAAATGTTTATTTTAGTTTTCCTTTAGTATCTATAACCATTAGGTCAAAGGGGGACAACATGTCTTGGAAAGGACCATTGCTAGACCTAAGTGGAAGATTTTGATCTTTCTTTGGAATAAGTTTTTGAGATAGGTCCTCTAACTCATAAGGTGATCTAGAGACATTTTCAATATGATCATTGCTCAATGGATCATAGATTATGTTCTTGGGATCAAAAAATTCTAGCACTCCTTGAAATAGATCACTAAAAAGTGGCTCTTAATGTATGTTGAGTTGATCATCAGATGCGGTAGAAACATCTTCAATGTTCTCATTAATGGAGAGATCTTGAACATTTTTTTCAACAATTGTGGTGGAAAGATTGTCAATGTCTTCAACCATAGGGTAAAGTGATGTTGACATTTCTTGAATTTGATCATTGTTGGGTATTGTTGGTGGATTTTGATCATGATTGAAAAGTGACTCTTGATATATGTTTATTTCATCTTTGAATGAGGTAGAAACATCTTCAATTTTCTCATTGTTAGATAGATCTTGAACATTGTTTTAAATAATTGTGGTAGAGTGGTTGTCAATGCTATCACTAGTGGTAGAATCCTAATTATTATCCCCAATAGTTATTACCTTTTGATCAATCAAGTCTTGGATGAGGATTTTGAGTCTAATACAATTTGATGTTGTGTGTACCTTTTTTTATGGAAATCACAAAGGTGATTTTCATTGTACCATGGTGGTTGCACTAAGGGCTCTTGATAATTTTTATAGGTGGGAATTGTGATGAGTTTTTCTTGCACCAACAGTTTCATGATCGATTCGATTGGTTTCCCAAGTGGGGTGTACTTTCATTTGCTTCCTTGTGAGATTTGTACTTTAAATTGATCTTGTGATGATTGATCTTGAAGATGTGGTGATTGAGTTTGTTTTTGATGTTGTTTCTTTTGATATCCAACTTCTTGACATTGGAGATATAGTTCTTGATGGGGTTGTGTACATAACTCAATTCTTTGATGGCATGGTTTAGGTGATGGAAGAGTATATTTATTTTGGCGTGAAGATGTCTTTGGGATAAATAAGTCAATTAGTTTGGCAAGTGAAGCAAGTTGATCTAGAAAATTTTGTTCCTAATTTTGACTTTGACTCCCTTGATATAGTTGATTCTTCTATTCAAGCATATTTGGAATGTGTACTTGTGGTGTTTGTATGGGATCATGGGAAAATTGATTTTGGATACTATTCTGATTTGAGATGATGCTTATATTTTTCTTTTGAACGTTGTTGTGGTTGGAAAACATTCCTTGATTTAGGTAACTTTGATTTTGCATGGTGTTACCTTGAATTGGATCAATACATAGAGTCATTATCATTTTGTTCATACTTTGAACAACATTTGTATGATTCACAAACATATCTATCCCAAAGTTGTCCAAGTGGGGATTTGAAATGTTCATGTTTGGTAAGCTTGTATTTGGTATATTTACATTTGGCATGTATGGATTTGGTGGGATAATGTTGTTCATTTGAAGACTCGTGCCTTTAATGTATAGTTGATAGATTTGTAGGTTTGGTCTTGGATTTAAATCTATCATTTAGAAAGGTATTCCAAAATTTTGACTGGGCATACTCAAATTTGTTGTACCATCGAGGTTTGCAGGTGATAATGATCCTATGTACTGATTGTATAAATGTGAGTGTTGATAATCAATTGGCATTGTACGGCTTTGATAGTTTGGTTGTTTTAGACCGCTCATGATGTATGGACAAATTTTATTATTCTATGTTCTTGTGTTTTGAAATTGTTGCAAAAGTAAATTTCTAAGGTTTTCAGGACCAATGATGAGATGAAGGATGAAAGGGGTGAATGATATGGGTGTCAAAATTTTAGGAACTTTTGATCAATGATAGACTTAGGGTTTGATTTTGAATGGTTTGACTTGGATAATGAACTTGTAAACGCTAAGATGTTAGATGTGATCCTTAGAATAAACTTGTTCAAAGAAGTGATAATTCATCTAAGTGTGTGATGAAGGATTCATCCAAACACACCTAGCTAAATAGATGATTTTGATTTGGTTTAAGGATGTACCCAATTCTAGATACTGATGTTTCCAAATCTCTAAAGTTGTTTGTGGTATGAGATGATAAATGTTTTGGGATGGATGAATTGTTTTATTTGATCCTAAATGAACCTAAGGAGATCCTTTTTTACAAGACTGAGATATTGAAGAACATGCTCTTCCCAAAAAATTATTTCAAACCAAAAGACCAATTGTGTTTGCATGAAAACCATATGACCAAAAAGATGGAAAGTACATCTGTGGGGTCCAATTGTTTCTTAACTTTTCTTCATGACATATTTTTTCCACAAACATAATCTTGATTAGCTTTTGAAACTAGATAACAATGTCCTAATTCTCTTTCATCCCACAAAGTGCATTATGTGGAAATTAGGGAAATAAAGGAAAAGGTTTCCTTATGTTGAATTTAGTAGGAGAAAATTGAGATGAAATCCAAATGATTAGAAGCCTCTAAGGATACAAATCCCAAGGGGAAGCAATAGCATGCAATTTTTTTCAAGAGCATTTGCTTATCCTAAAGGGTTTGAGATTTGATGTCGATGTTGAATGTTTGTTTTCCAATATTTTTGATCAAGCAATGTGTTTTGATTTGAAGACAACCACAACCCTATGGATATTGAGACAATATTTGTTGAATCCCCACTTGGACAAGTCCATCTATGCCTACTTTCAGTGGATGGTTAGATGCTTGACCACATAGGCTCCCCCATATAGTGCACTTGCTTCTCAAGTTACATAAGCATCAATACCCATGAATCTCCCATGGAATACTTTCCATCTATGCTAGAAGTCGTAAAAGTTTGGGGTGACTTCATAATGACCGTTCTTGCACTAACAAATAGATTAGGATTTTGGTCTTTCTAAAAAATGGTTTTAATGTAGAAATTTTGTTCATGGGGAACCATCCATGCGGTGAGAGACCATTGCTACCCTTCTCATTGGAATAATACTTGTGATATTGGCCTTTGTTCTAATATCCACACTTATATCTCAGGTTGAAGTTTCTCTTCTTTACCATGTTCTCGGTTGGGTCATTCCCTTGGGTGATTACTTTTTCCCACAAGGCAAGCCCTCTAAGATAACAAAAAAGTGACCATACACATTCATAGTTCAATCGATCTTTGTTGAAAAAAAAGAGAGAACACACACAATATGTTCCACTCACACTCATATTTTTTTTAATTTTAAACCCAAATTGCAAGATTACAAAACATGATTTAACACATGTTCATTTTATCCTCAAAGAAAAAGTGAATTCTTTTTAAGCTTGAAAATTGAAGTGTGGGATTTGATTGTTCAATTTTAATCCAAAATCAAAGTTTAGTGAGTTTCTAAGGTTCAATTTTATCCAACTTTGAGAAAAACAATCATTGATTAAATTTAAACCCAAATTGATCTAGTTGGCCTAAAACAAAAAGAAAAAAAGCCATGAATACTCTAGAATATTACAATAAGAATTAAGAAATTCTTTTTCAAGTTTCAAGTTCAAGGACTACTTTTTTTTAATCTCCAATCTACTAGTAATTTTGGGTGTTTTTCCTTGTTACTCCATCATATTCAAGAAATCACGAGTCATCTCCAGTCTTCATGCTTTGCCCCTCTTAGTATTTGTTGTTTGCTTCTACAAAACCTTCAAATTGTCAATATTCAAATCATATAGAGTAATATTGCAACATAGAAACAAATACTTTAGATTAATTGAACCTATCTATTGAAGATTAAAATACTCAACCTTTCAAAATTCAAAAAGAAATGGAACATTAACTAATGTAAAAAAAGAAAAAATGCCTTTAGTAATATTATTGAATACCAACAAAGAATTGTACCACTAATAGTGTAGTAATCCAACAATGGAAATCATGCCTCAGATGAACATGTGTTGTATTCCAACATTTCCTTAATGAGGCCATGACTTGCATATTTATTTTGGTGAAGTTTTCTTTGTTACCAAATCTACATTTACTAGTTACCAAATTTTAAGAAAGATGTTAGGCAAGTAAGGATTTTCCCAAAGAAATCATCATTTAGGATATCTTTTAAGAATGTGACTTATATGATTCAATGCCTATATCAAAGGCCTATATTAACATAGGAACATGAATCTTACACACACAATTAGGGAAAATTTTCACTGAAAACTAGAATTTAAAAAGCTCAGATAATGTCTTAATACACTATTTTCATCCAAATGTCATAAAGTCCTACACAAGCATGAAGGATACATTTTCCCTTACTTCCTTATTCAAACGAATGAAGGGAAGCTAAAAAATACTAAGCACATCATTCATAAGTTTTAATGCATCATTTTTTTTAGTGCCATGGTACCTCCAATGCCTAACAAAGACGAGCTAATAGGGACATGACCTTAATTGCAATAGCTAAATCTTGCTCGTAACCTATACTCACTCTGATTTTGTAGCAATGACCACACTAGTGATGTAGAAGGGTGGAGCATTTATGAAGAGTGGTGTCCAGGATATTGTGGGAAAGTGCTTGCCCTTTATTGCTTTCACACGCTAACCATCTCAATGAGAAGACCTGCCACCAACTGCTCAAAGCAAGTTGCCCAAGATTTTTTCTGTTGTTTTCAAATTTCCAAGAGATATCCTAAATCATGCCAGGTTAGATGCTTACCATAATTAGGATAATAGTGAAAGATACAACTTGCATCAACTAATATTTTTTTTCTGAGACTTTCAAGCTAATGCAATAGGCAAGCGTAAAACCAAATGAGCAAGCTTTTAGAAATTGATCCCTTTTTAACTACTATAATAATATATAGATAAGGATAGATGCCCATAATGAGCACGATGTAGATGATAGAGTATTGTCAAAGAAGAGGTTGTGGGTTTCTAGGAGACTATCTTCTCCCCCTTGTGCAGATAGTGTCAGCAAATGGCATAAATCATCCTATCATTCAACAAAAACCTATTCCCTATCACTTTTGGTTGATGTGCATGCCCTACTCTCAGTAGCTTCCAAATCGAATGCTCCTAGAGTGCTGATGTCACCACCACTCCTTTGCTGTAGAATTTTATTTTGGCTCATTGCAACCTAAGAATATAGTTTCAACCAGAGTGTTTAAGGAATGTTTATTAGATTGAAAACTATGGCCAAGGTCCTAATAATGAGCACACTGTGCAGTTTTTAATGTTTAACTATCATATTTTTTGTCAGAAATCATGGCGTTTTGAGAGTTTCTATCAAGATTAGTGAAATCAAAGGAATATTTCATGTAAAGATTCACAAAAATTGGATATTAAAATTTCCAAAAATTCAACCTTTCTCAAATAGATAACAAAACCCCATATCACTTGTCAGATCTCATACACATTATTAAGCTTCTTTGTATGTGCAAAAGGAAAGCTTGGCTTGCAACACAAAAAAAGGATGGTGGTATAACCTAGCGATCATGTTGGGTTCTTAACACTAGGTGGCCTTGAGATTAGTTATCTAGTACTAGATGTTGCTCTACTTAACTCTAAACAATAGCATTTGTTTTTTAATCAACAAAAATGCACCAGGTGGGAATCAAACTTGTGTTTGTAGGATGACCAGTGGACTAGTAGTGGGAAGATAAATTGATTTTGAAGATATCGATCAGACATATGTGAGAATGAAAGTGGAACACACAGATCTCAAACATAGGCTGAAAGTATGGGAAAATAACCTTTATCGATTTATACCATATTAATTTCATTTTTTGTAGAGCAGTAACTTTGAATAGATTCAAAGAATATGACTTGAAACAATAAGTACATGTAGGCCAAGCAATTGATATGGGCAAGACTATAGAGGCTGCTATTCTCCAACTTTGGGGCATGGAGTTCTTCAAAAGGAGGAGAAATGACATGGTAAGAAAGAGGAATGACACACTGTTTCAAAATACCATGAATGATGTACAGGAAAATCAAAGGCTTTGTAGTAAGCTACAGTAAAGGATGTTAGACTCCAAATTAGGTCACAATTTTGAGGAGATCGTTGAAGGAAAGTTCCTTTATAGGCTAGAAAAGAAAACCAATTACAGTGTGTAAGCAATAACCAAAAGACATGAAACATAGAAAATAGAAAGTACTTTCCCTCTATTGTAGGCATATAAAGTGAGCATACAAATTGCAATAATATTTTGATTGATTCTAAAACACATTTAATTTTAATTGAAACATAGATTTTCTATTGTAGGTAAATAATGTATGAGTTATTTGGACTGCAATGTAACATAATTTCAATATGGGAACATAGCCTTAACACAAAAAGATAGATAAATGACAAATAGATTGGAACATTTAGCATCTACCTTTATTTATCATTTAAAATCTACTTCACTATATGGCTGCTCAGCTCTATTTCACTTTTTGGTTGTCTCTAAAATGAGGGAACAAAGCCTTCTAATGCTAGAATGATGAAAAACTAGTGAACAATCTAAGCATAAAATATTGTAAACATGAAACAAATGTATCTTAGAGAAAATATCAAAAATAGGCCCTCCTTCTAGCACCATTTTGTAGATGCCATTTTCTACATTTTGCTAAAAAATAAACAAACATTAGTATTGTCATTTAAAAAAAATAAAACCAAAGAATCTTTGTGAAATACTGAATCATGTTAGGTATGCAACTAAGAAAACAAGGAAGCTAAATAAAACACATAATAACATAAATAAAACTTTATCTCATAGTGGATTAGTGCTTCTTTGATTTGGAAAGAAGCCCTTTCCCAATCTTTGATAAGCTCCTGAATGATATAATTAACAAGATTCAAATGCTTAAGATTGTGTATCAAGTTGTCGAGGATTAATACAATAGAGGAGGCCTCTATTTATAAGAAAGTGTGATGGAGGATTGCAAAACATGGGCCAATGACAAGATGCCACTTATCAAGATGTGGGAGGATGAATGTTATGCACATTTTGATCAATGTGCCAAAGAGGGGGAGATTTGAAATTCAAAAGATGGATTGTTGGAGGAAGAAGAAAGAGTCTTCAATGCCAAGTGAGAGACATGTAAAAGACAATGTAAGAGTAGTTAATGTCATGTTGGAGGACAAGAGACGTGGGAGCGAAAATTCAAATTTGAAGAATATTCCAACTTAATGCCCCTTTTGAATGAAATTAGATGAAATAATAAATCAAATAAATTGATTTATTATGCAAGTGTGAAAATCTAGAGAATGTGACATGAATTAGATTAGATTAATCAAGATATGATTAATTTAAGAGAGGATCAGGTGATTTTGATTTTTCACTTACATACTTAGATTTATTTAAATAAAAGGGAGGAAATTGATGCATTCTCCATTTAATTAAATACATTTGATTTTATTAAATGAGGAAACTTTAGAAGATATTTAAATAAAGTGATTTATTTAATTAAAAAGATAACGTTAGGATATAAATCAAATAAAATTGATTTATTTAATTGATGGGTGAATGAGATTTAACTAAATATGAGAAATGCATGATGTCAATTTTGCATGTCTACATTTTTCCCGTTTTTGAAGCAATGCACTTTCTGTGTTGGTTCAAAGAATAAACTTGTCATGATCAAAATTCAATTTTTTATTTTTTATTTTAGATTCCCTAGCAGAAATAAGTATACTGGTAGATTGCCCCCTCGAGAGATCAAGCAAAATTTTTGATTTGAGGGTTGATCTCATGACAAAGGTGTTCAAGATGGGTGTATGTATGGTTATGATGATGATGCAAATGAGATGGTTTTAAGATGCTTAGAATAACCAATCTGTATTATCCTAAACAACTTAAATGATGGTGCAATATATTTGTGATGAATGATGTGATGATTCCTATATGATTATGCAATGAATGTTTTATGCAAATCTACGGTTTATGAGATGCTTAGACTAAAAAAACTATATTATGATGATGAACATGCATGCTATATGATCATTGTTTCTTATATGATATGATATGATATGCAGTATGTTGATGGTTTATGGATGCAGGATGGATGAATTAGTGATGATGAATAACTATCCTATTATGATGTTAGTGCAGAAAAGAAGAAATGAGATGATGACAAGAGGATTCAACAAGTAGACTTTATTAGAGATGATTATGAGAGATGGATGATTTTCTTATCAGGACTTGGGATTTCAAAAGAGATACTTACCTTATGTTTGATAACACACATAGGCATGATGCATCAAGGTATAAAGAACCAGGATGGTGTTGTACCTAGTGTGATGGACTTTGACTCAACAAACATATAGGAGTATTCTTGTTCACACCCGACATATAGAAACCTTGCTAGGATGCACTTCAAAAGTTTCAAACATCTTATACCAGAACATGGAAAGGTATAACCTTTCAATGCAATAGTCAACAAGGTTCTAAAAACACCCTTCATACATACCTAACAAAGCAAGTATTCACCAAGTTATATTTCAAGAATGTCCAACAATCATAACAAAAAAAAGATAATGATTGATGCCCCATTCATTTCTCTCTAAATTGCTTTGATTAGATATCATTGAGATGTCATTGGAATGAGCACAATAAGATAAATCAAAAAGAAAAGATGAAGAACACAAGAAAGTCAATGTTCTTCATACCTCTAGCCAAAGGGATTTGTTTTGTTTAGGATAAGAACCAAAATTGTTTCCAATAGATAATGCCCATTGTGGGAAGGATACATCCTAGGACATATTAGTGGATGGTGGCATGTCATTTTCTTTATCCAAAGTGTTTACCAAGAGATAATGCCCTTTTTAGGAAGGATACCTCCTAATACATGTTAGTGGATGGTGGTGAGTTGATAGAATGTTCAAAAAGGCTATTAATAGAAGTTTGACTGACAAGTTTGCGAACGATCAAGAGTTTGATTTTGTGTTTGAAGGTTTTTTGCTTCGATTTTGATTTTGCATTTGAAGTTTGCTATTGCTGATTACTGTGGTTGTTTCTCTATGTTTTTCCGAAGGGTGAGTGTGAAAATTTGTTTATTATGGAGTAGTGATTTATTACAGGTGAAAGCACAATGAGATGGATGGATTTTTTTTCAGAATTTGGATGTTTTTGAATTTTAAAAATGTTTTGAGGCTATTTTTGGTATTTTCAAGATTTTACAAATGTTTTTCTTTTCAAATTTTTTAATGTTTTGGGGTTTTTTGAGATTTTATGAATGTTTTTGGATTTTGTGTCTCTGGGGCTGATCAAAGATTAGCCATGCCTACTTTTAAGCTTAGAGATGACATAGTTAGGATAACATGTTTTTGATGTTTTTTAAATTTTTTAGTGTTTTTGGATTTTTCGTATGATTTTATAAATGTTTTTTGAGTTTTTGTATGATTTTGATGATTTGGATATGGACATGTGTGAAGATATTAGTGCTCTGTTTTGGGACTTTTTTGAAAACTAAGCTAGGGTTGATTGATAAGATTTGATGGATTGATGATGATAACATTGTTGAGGATACACAAAAATTCAAGGATAGTGTTAAGTAACACAAGGGTTGGGAAGGATATCTGGAGGTGATGATAAATTGATTGGATTTGATTGATCATGACTGTTGAAGCTTGGTTTGGAACAAAAGTTTGTTTGGATGATTTGATGTGACACTGAAGAACACATTAGATGGAACAAATATTGAATGTTTGGATTGATGTCTAATGAAGTATAAAGCTTGGTAAGGAACATATTCTTGTCAAAATATGCCATGGGCTAGTGATTTTGATTTTGGATTAGAAAAGCTTTCACTAATTTTATTTCTTGTTTGTCAATGTTTGAATCACCACATAAGTTGGAGGGTATAGATCAAGATTTATTCTCAAAGTAAGATGTAAATATTTTCCCCTAGTGTCTAAGAATGTATGGAATGCCATGGATGGATACCTTGATAGGTGTGTGGATGGATGGATATGGTAAGCATGCAAAAAAATATTGTATGCTCACTTCATGTTGTTGCAAATATGGACATGAACTTGGAAAAAGTAGTTCATGAATTAAATATTTTTGCTATTGAATTTTACATTAGCATGAGTGAATCCCACTATATGCTAGCTTCATGTTGTTCCATAGGTGTGAAAAATTGATTGTGTGACTTTCCTTTTTCATGAAGGCATAGCTTCCTATAGTGTGGATAGTAATTTGAGTGTTTCACTTGGGCCTAGTATGAATTTTGTAATGGTCTTGAGTAGAAAAGTTATCTAGGCTTATGATCAGCTCATGGCTAAATTTTATTTTGTGCTAGAGCTTCAATTTTTTTCAATTTGATGCACATGAGGAGTTTCCTTATCCATATCAGCTTAGCAAATAATATTTTTCATCGATTATGAATTGGAATTTCTCCTCTATGTTTTCCTCAGTTCACTCAAGGAGGTCAATAGGTATGAGAATACCATGGTTTCTTTTGTTGTAACTTGATTTTTCAAGTCATATCACCAATTAGTATAAAATTGAAGGATGTAGTGTTGGGTAATTTGGTGGCTATTTTTTTGTGGTTGTCATGCAATAGCAAGGTCAATGGTGGAGAAAGTCTTAATTTATTTAGTGGGAGTCACAAGGTTGTGCTTGATTGGAGAAGGTTACATTTGTTGCATTTTTGTGAAAGAGGAAACTATGAGTTGAGGGAAATTATTTCTTTCAACATGATCATGCTTGATAGAGGAAAGGAATTTATTTGTACCCTTAGTAGAGTTTTCCTACAATATTCAAATTTTTGTGTCATAGCCATACCTTTATTGTACATATTGTTTCTTCCATCTTTTCTTTATCCCATCATGTGTATACATTTTTTTCCTTCCATGAGTTAGTTATATTTCATGTTTTTCATAGTTTTAATTTGATAAAAGATCTAGATTATTGTTGTCCCTATTAGAGAAACATATCCCCAACTAAAGCCATTATTGGGAATCAATTTAATAATGTAATTTTTTCTTGATTCTACTCCTTTGTGTGTGTTGATATGACATGATCCATGATTAATAATTGATTTTGAGAAATCTATAAGGATCATCATTTCATAATGTGTTATTTAATAGATTTTACCTTCCACATTCTTCAATCAATTGACCAAAATAAAATTTTAAAAATATTAGCTACATCAAAGGGGAAGGTGGCTATTGATGGTTCCTAGTGCATTGAAAACCTTAGGAACCCCTATTGGGTTCCTAGTTTCACAATCCACACCCAAAAAGGAGAATTAAATTATAAAAAAAAATTGAAAGGAAATAGAAAAGATCGACAAAAAGACCTAATAAATGAGCAATTGTTTGAAGGAAAGATATTACCAAATAGATTGAAGTAGTAAAACCAAGTACTACCAAAGCAAGAGAGACACAAGAATTTGATAAAGGGAACAAACAAGAAAAAACCATAATATTATGAATGGAGACAAAATTCCTAAAGAATAATGCAAAGAGAGAGAGAGTTGCATCCTTAGGCTTGCTTGCTTGAATCTTGAAGAATGAGAGGAGAGGCACCTCAATAAGTAGAGGTGAGAAGGAGTTAGAATGTAACTCCCAACTCAATGAATTCCACCATTCATCTATGTTTGTGCAAAGTGTCACCTCTTAAGGAGGTAATTACAAATATTCCTTAATAAAGGAATTAAAAATAAGCCATCCTAACATATGTGTGAGATAACAAAAAAGGACAAAAGACTTGTAGGGATTCCTTTGGAATATTCCTACAAGTTAATAAATAATTACAATTAAAGAATAACCTTTACCATGTAAAGATTAATCTTCTAACAAAATTAAATGCCAAGGTATTAGAGGGGAGTAGGAACACAACATGATAGAGGCATGATAAAGTGTATGGTAGGGGTTTGACATTTTTAATGTTACTCCTTTCTCCATGTATGCAATTTTCCTGAGCTTTGATGAATTTCCTATTCCTTGTTGAGGATTTGATAATGCCATAGCATGGAACCAATAACAAAGAAATAATTTAGCTATGTAAAAGTTTATTTGGTTCATGTTTTTAAACAAGCATATGACAATTGAGAGGGGGGATGAATAAGTTGTCATATAAATTTAACCTTAAAACTATATCACTTATCAAATCTTCAACCACACTATTTTGTTATTAAATATAAGCATTAAACATAAGTAACAGAAATTAAATCAACACAATGAACACCAAATTTTTATGTGGAAAACCCAATAAAGGAAAAACCATGGTGAGGGTTAACTCACAATATAAGGATTATAAACTAAATACAAAGGCTAACAACCAAGGGCTCACTGCCCAAAATAGGAGAAACTATCCAAATAAAAAGGATCACTTCCTACAAAGGACTCATTATCCAATAGAGAGGGTCACTACCTACACATGTTAAAGAGAACAAAAGATCACCACTACAATTGAAGCACATTCACAGGATTATAGAAACCTTCAGTTCATAACCTTCAACAAAATAAAAAATTGCTATCACAACTCACTCATACACACTTTTGCTCTTATGATTTGTGGAACGCTTTCATCACATTGCATCTCATTGTCATACATCTCTTCAGAATTTGACTAGCTTTTATACTATTATCAACCTTAGAAACATTTACCAAGGTTGAATAGAACAAATCATTTCATAAATTCAAATTAGGTCAGAAACTATAAATTCCCACAGTGGAAAAGAATAAGAGTGGACAAATAAAACATATAACCAAGATAAAAAATGATATTCTTGAATGTTATCCCTACTTTCTTGATTAAATTTTATTCCTTGAATAAAGTTTAAGCACTAGGTCGGTCAAACCTAATGAAAACACAAATACACATTCATGCCCTCACTTCCCGACTAGAAGATGATAGGCCAATGCCACAACACACTTCATTAAGCATGAGAATAAATTTTAGAAACTTCTAGATACATCTATAACAAGAAAAATAGGCCTCAATTAGTGAATTTCTTTCATCAAACAATTGATAATATACAAATACACACAAGCATCTTGAAACATGATTTTCAAATCTCTAGACTTCAAAACTCTTTTCTAGAGCATAGGAAAGAACTTCATAAAGAATATTCTAGATCCACAATATCTAAAATGAAATAGACAAAAAATTTAGAGCAACAATATTTAACCTAGATCACAAAATATTGACTCTATTGGTACAACACATATATCAGTGGACACATCTTTCATGTATAACCTCACTAGAAGCTAAAACTTAGTATATATGACCACTAAATCATCTTTATCAAACCATAGGATCAAAATAGGAGAAATGTGGAGCACATACTAGACCACAATATGAATACATTCCTTCTTGTCACTTCACTTCTATATTAATTTTCTCAAAAGAACTTGGAAGCTTATCAATACAACACATTTGCAGCTATATAAGATAGTTTCATATACTCACAAGATCTCAACATCTCAATCATATATGTACAATTTGCAACATACTAAACTGCATTGACTTTAATGATAACATTAATGACAACACCAAACTAGCTCATACTTGCAAGAATATCTCCCTTTGTCATTGATAGATTGAAAACCTCATACTCTAACAATGAAAACCTTTTCTACTCTACCTACAAAGTAGACCCATTTATCACTCTAGGTGAATGAAGAATCTATGAATTTACTAGACTAATGAACCTTCATGTGCAACTAGTTAGAAGGGTCCATGACCCCCAACATCTCCCTAAGATGCTCAAACGTATCCTTTAGAAGGGCTTTAGTAAATATGTGTGCAATTTTTTCCTTTCTTGTCACATACTCCACTTTGACCTCATTCTCCAGCACTTTCTCTCTCAGAAAATGATACTTGATAGATATGTGCTTTGTTCTTGATTGCATAACCAGATTCTTCAAAATGTTTATTGTACTTGTATTATCATAGAAAATGCAAATAGGCTCATCACATATCACACCAATTTCCTTTAGAGTTTGCTTCATCCATATAACTAATTTGTAGTAGGATGTTGCAGATATATATTATTCCTTTGTAGTGGATAAAGAAACTAAGTCTTGATTTTTATTCAACCATGAAACGAGTCTTGCACCAAGAAAGAAAGCACCACCACTAGTACTGTGGAAATCAAAATTCGTAAATGGCTAAAATTCTAACACACAAAGCATGATTAGCATTTCAAAACAAAGAACATGTTCAATATCCATATGAGATAATCCAACATGCTTTTAAAATGCAATCCAATAACAAGATAACTAAAGCATATCAAGAAAAACATGAAGTATACCTATCCCATATTGGATTGGTGTTACTTTGATGTGGAAAGAATCCCTTTCCCAATCCTTGATAAGCTTCTAGATGACAGGATTCAAATGCTTGAGATGGTGGAAGAGATGAAATGCCAACTTAGGTGAGTTGTGGATAATTAATACAATATAGGAGGCCTCTATTTACAGCCAAAAAGGATAGAAGAATGCAAAACATGGAGGATTTGGGATTAAAGATCCACCAATGACAAGATGCCACTTGTCAACATTTGGGAGGTTGAGGAATGCGCATATTCTGGTCAATATGCCAAAGAGGGGGAGATTTGAAATTTCAATTTGATGACAAGATGAGTTAAATGTTAAGTTTGACCTTTGCAAGAGACATGTAAGAGACATGTAAACACTCTTAAATGCTTTGTTGTATGTACATGCCAATTTTGGGGGAGATTTCAAACTTGGAGAATATTCCCAAAGATGCCACATTGAAAATAAATAAAGATTTTAATAAATTATTTAAATGTCTTTTCATGTGCAAGTGGAAAAATCTAGAGAATGAAAGTGATTAGGATTAAATTAATTTAATCAGGGACTAGGTGATTTAGAATTAATTAAATAAATGTTTCTGATTTATTTAGGCAAAGGGAATGATGTTAGTGGTTTAATTAAATAAGTTTGATTTATTTAATTAAATGAATAACTTAAGAAGGATAACTAAATAAACTTGATTTAATTAATTAAAGAGACAAATATGATGATAAAGAGATGATTAAGGATGCTATAGAATTAGTGAATATGGATTAGATGCATGATGTCAATTTTGCATGTCTACATTTATCCCATCTCTAGAACAATGTACTCACTACGTTGGTTCAAAGAATAAACTTTTTGAGATCAAAATTCACTTTTCTTAAAAAAAATTAGATGGCCCAATGGAAAGAACACTAGTATATTGCCCCCTCAAGAGATCAAGCGAAAATATTCAATTTGAGGGACAATCTTGTGATAAAGAGGTTGAAGATGGACATATTCATGATTATGATGATGATGCAAATGAGATGATTTTAAAATGTTTAGAATAACCAATCTATATTATCCTAAATAACTTAAAATGATGATGTAATGCATGTGAGATGGATGAGATGAATGATGTGATAGGATATGATAATGAGATTTATATATGCTAATGGTTTGTGGATGCAAGATGGATGCAAGATGGGTGCATTGTTTATGTTATGTTAGCACAGAGAGAAGAAAGAAGAAATGAGATGACGATAAGAGGATCCAATAAGTCCATGATTTGACAAGAATTTATTAGAGATGATGATGATGATGGATGATTTGCTTATCAAGAATTGGGATTTTAAAAGTGCTACTTACCTTATGTTTGATAACACACATAGATATGATGCATCAAGGTATAAAGAACCAGGATGGCATTGTACCTAGTGCGATGGACTTTGACTCAACAAACAAATAGGAGCATTTTTTTTAACACTTGACATATGGAAACCTTGCTAGGATGTACCTAACAAAGAAAGTATTCACCAAGTTATATTACAACAACATCTAGCAAGCATAATAGATAAAATGATAATGACCGATGCCCCATTCCTTTCTCTCTAAATCACTTTGATTAGACATCATTGAGAGGTCATTGGAATGAGCGCAAAAAGATAAGTCAAAATCCAAAGATAAAGTAAATAAACAAGTAGATTTTCTTTAGTATTGCTAACCAAAAGGAAATGTGTTTTTAAGGATAAGAACGAAAACTATTGCCAAAATATTATGCCCATTGTAGGAAGGATACATCCTAGGACATGTTAGTGGATGGTGGCACACCATTTTATTTATCCAAAGTGTTATTTCTGATAAATAATGCCCATTGTAGGAAGGATACATCCTAGGAAGTGATGTTATCAGATGATTGAAATGGGACTAATTAGATGATGGGCTATCGACACAAAGATTTGACTAACTTGTTTATGTACTAACCTAAACCTAAGACTTGACGTTTTGAATTTTCACTTTTAACCTGATAGACATGTTTTTGACTTTTTCATCAAAGATTAGGGATGATGATTGATTTATTGTGAATGATGTTATTATGGGTGAAAGCGAGATGAGACAGATGGATTTTATTCAAATATTTGGATTATTTTGGAGTTTCAAAATGTTTTGAGGCTGTTTTTTATATTTTTTGAGATTTTATAAAGGTTTTAATTTTTTATTTTCAAATTTTTTGGTGTTTTCTGAGATTTTGAACAAGAGACTAACCTAATGACCTATCCTAGGGGCCTCAAGGGATCATCAATAGATTAGCCTTGCCTACATTATACACGTAGAGACCACTTAGTTCAACTAACGACTTGACCAATTTATAGATGAAGATATACATGATGAAATATTAGTTTGTTGTGATAGACTCCTAAAGGACTAACCTAAGTGTCTTGGGGGATGATAAAAGATCAACCTATCCTACATTCAAGGCTCAAAGCCCATAGTTTGACAAGATGACTCTATTTTTTGACTTTGTGACTAGTTTTGGGATTTTGATATATTTTTGGATTTTTCGCATGATTTTAACCTTTTGGATATGGATGTGTGTGATGATATCAATGATCTATTTTTGGATTTTTTTGAAATCCAATCTAAGGTTGATTGATCAAATCGATGGATTGATGATGATAACATTGTTGAGGATGCACAACAATGCAAGGATAGTGTTATACAACACAAGGATTAGGATGGATAGCCCAAGATGATGAGGGATTGATGATGGTAACATTGTTGAGGATGCACAACAATGCAAGGATAGTGTTAAGCAACACAAGGATATCCTAAGATGATGATTTTTTCATTGGATTCGATTGATCATGATTGATGAAGCTTGATTTGGAACAAAAGTTGTTTAAATGATTTGATGTGATGTTTGAAGTGCAACTTAGATTCAACTAATAGTGATTACTTGGATTGATGTTCAATGAAAGATGAAGCTTGATAAGGAACATTTGGTTGTCAAAATATGCCATGGGCTAGTGATTTTGAATTTTTCTCACAAGTGGTTTAACATAAGTTTAGAGAATATAGACCAATATTTATTCCTCAAGCAAGATTTAAATATCTACCCCCAATGTCTAGAAATGTATGGAATGTTATGGATAGATGCCTAGATAGGTTTATTGATGGATGGATATGGTAAACACACAAAGGATGACAAGGATTATCTTGCAATAAGATAAGGTGTTAAAATAAAGAATTCTCATTGGATAATGCTTCATGGCTCAAATAACACTAGGTAGGATAGTATCAATGAAAATGACCCATGTCAAGATGTTTACCATAAGCAAGTGTAAAGTGTGCCCCAAACTTTCATCAAGATCAAGATAACTTTGATGATGGATTCAAATGGATGAAAATGGAATGGATAAATGGTTCATTTATGAATGGATTTATTATGGCTGAGATGGATGGAATGCTAGATTTATTATGAATGGAATAAGATGCTTTCACTTGATTTGGCACACACAGATGCTTGATTCTACACATGGTGCCTGTTTTCTAGGTTTCATCATGGTCTTTCCCAAAGAGCCACCGTAGTGGTTTTCACTAGAGGATGGTTTTTATCTTTACTGTTTTAATGATCTTTTGACTTTTTTGGTTTTTCTAAAATATTTTAAGCTCATGTCAAACCACCTTTTTTTTTATGTAGATGCTTTTTTCATAATGTGCCATCGATATCCTACATGAAGAAGTTGTTTTTCCAAGATACATGCACTTGAATATGATTTTTGAGATTCCTTATCTACTTCATTGATACTAGAGTTAACTTTACCTTTGTGTGAACATGGCAATAGAGTTCCTTCTAAATCCTTATGATGAAGGGTCATTGCCAATACATGGTCAAAGTAAGAATCATATATCATGTGTGGACGTGTGGATAGAGTGTGCTTATGAATAAAATATGGATTGGTTGACAACATAGAATCTTTGACTCTCCAAACTTGGGAAGATAAGAAATGATGGGTGGATACGAAAGTGTGTAACAAATTAGGACCAAATGTTTGATACACTTTGTACGTCAGTTGAAAAGCCTACTTTTTATTTTGTGGACATCTTTGATGGATACTTTTCCATTTTTTATTTTTCCCCATAGTTTTTTTGACTGATGGAGTTTGATAGGGATAATATTTTTTGGTATCCATGTGGATTTGATGTGTCCTTCATGCTTTGATTAAAATATTTCTTTTTTTTTTGTCCCAATTCATGAAAGGGTTGATTGGTGGATGAAGATTCATGATGTGGCTGGTTGTAGTATTGACACTAGTTTCATCATAAGGACTCTTCATGCTCTCTATGTTGAATTTTACTTGAGACATAGTTTCCCCCAGTATTGTGGAAGTAGTACCTTCATGCTTTGATTCCGCATGTTCTGAGAGCTCTTGTTTAGAATGCATTCTCTAATAAATGACCACTATAGATGATGTTATTTCAATTGGATGCATTGCTAACTGTGGAATATCCTATTTGATTTGATTGGTTTCCTTGAGTGGATAATGTTGGATATTTTCATACATGATGTCCTTAGTCTAAATTTCCAATATATTTGATACTAATGTTGACAACTCAGTTTGACTGTAAGAATCGATAACCTACTCTTTTTGTGTAATAATGTTAGGAGTAAAGGAATCATATTCTGAATGAAGATCATTTATGTTTCCATCCACATAAAGTATCTCAAGGGTAGATGGAGGAGTATGTGCTATGTGGATTTGAACATCATTTGCGACATCTCGTATAGATAGGAAAGTGTCCATTAGATCATTTCAGTATCTTGGAGATACAAATTCTTGATGTTGAATGATTTCAGAGTTGCTTTTGTCATGCTTTGGATCAAGTTCTTGACATGGGTTAGTTTCAAAGGACAAATTTATTTCAAGGGGTTCTTGGATATTGTCACTAGTCATGGCAAGTGGTTGAATATCCTCTTGATATTTGAGTGGACTTGGATCAAGTTTCAAGTTGAGTATTCCTTCTATATTTATAATCATGATGTCAAAGGGGGTCAACATGTCTTGGAAAGGACCATTGCTAGACCTTGGTGAAAGATTTTGATCCTACTTTGGAATAAATTCTTGAGATATGTCCTCTAACTCATTAGGAAATGTAGAGACATTTTCAATATGATCATTGGTCAATATGTCATTGATTATGTCAATTGGATCAAATAATTCCAACACTCCTTGAAATAGATCACTGAAAAGTGGCTCTTTATGTATGGTGAGTTGATCATTGGATGGGCTAGAAACATCTTTAATATGCTCATTGATGGATAGGTCTTGTACATTGTTTTCAACAATTGTAGTAGAGAGATTACAAATGTCTTCAACCATAGGGGGGTATGTGTAGGATCATCATGGAAAAAATAGGCCCTTAATTCTTCTTTTTTTAATCCTATAGTATGTGAAGCATAGAATGTGACTCATTTTTTGAATTCAAAAAAATTGATACTGTTTGAAAGTTATAGATATTTTTTAATCAGCCTATCAATCAGGACTTTACTTGTAATTCTAATAGAAAACAAATAATAATTATTTATTAAATTCAAATTAAAGCATAATTTATATTGATGGAAAGCTGAGAATCTTCACTAAAAACACTTTTTGTTTCATTAATTCTGGGTTAAAAAAAAAATCATTAGCCACATACCCTACAAATACCCATAATATTGCCACTTTTTGGCCCATCATGATCTTGCACATACCCAAGGTCAAATGATGTTGACATTTCTCGAATTGGATCATTGTTGGGTATTGTTGGTGAATTTAGATCATGACTGAAAAGTGACTCTTGAGGTATGTTAATTTGATCATTGGATGACGTGGAAACATCTTCAAGGTGCTCATTGATGAATACATCTTGATCATTGTCCCCAATAGTGATTATCTTTTGATCAATGAGGTCTTGGATGAGATTTTTGAGTCAAATACAATTTGATGTTACGTGTCCCTTTTTTTTGTGGAATCCATAAAAGTGCTTCTCGATATACCCTAGTGGTATAACTAAGGGCTCTTGATAATCCTCATAAGCAGGGAGTTTAATGATATTTTCTTGCACCAACTATTGCATGATCAATTCAACGGGTCCCCCAAGTGGTGTGTATTTCTATTTGTTACCTCATGATATTTTTGTTCATTGAGATAATTCTTGTCATGATTGATCTTGGAGATGTGATGATTGATCTTTGAGATTTGGTGATTGATCTTCGAGATGTGGGGGTTGGATTTTTTGACGTGGTCAATCTTGATTTCCAATCGCTTGACATTGGAGATATTGTTCTCAATGTGGTTGTGGATACAACTCAATGCTCTGATGACATGGTTCAACCAATGGAAGATTATATTGATTTTGGAGTAAAAATGTCTCTTATTTCAAGGCTTTAGTTGGTTTGTCAAGTGAAGCAATTTGGTTTAGCAAAACATGGTCTTGATTTGGATCTTGGAACCCTTGATATAGTTGGTTTAGCATTTGTTTAAGCATATTTGGAATGTATGTTGGTGGTATTTGCATGAGATCATGGACAAATTGATTTTTGACAATGTTATGATTTGGGATGATGTTTTGATTTGGCATTATAGTTTGAAATTGAACATTGTTGTATTCAGGAATCATATTGCCTTGATTTAGGTAACTTTGATTTTACATGGTGTTACCTTGACTTGGATCAATACATGGAGTTAATATTTTTTTTGGACTTTGAATAGCATTCGTATGATTCCCAAACATGTTTACCCCAAAGTTTACCAAGTGCAGAATTGAAATGTTCATGTTTGGAAGACTTGTACTTGGTACATTCAAATTTGGCATGTATGGATTTGGTTGGATGATGTTATTTGTTTGAAGGCTCATGCATTGGTTGTTTGGATGATTGACTTGTATTTTTGCATTTAAATCTACCATTTGGAAACATGCTCCAAAATTTTGACCTGGAATACTCACATTTGTTGTTCCACCAAGGTTAGTAGGATATAATGATCCCATGTATGGATTTTATAAATGTGAATGTTGATAATCAATTGGGATTGTAAGGCTTTGATAGTTTGGTTTGTTTTGACTACTCATGATGCATGGATCAAGTTTATATTCCATGTTCTTCTTGTATTTTGATCTTGTTGTGAAAGTGACCTCTAAGGTTCTTAGTACCAATGATGAGATGAAGGATGAAAGGGATGAATGGTATGCCATTGAATGTTTAGGAACTTTGAATCAATGCTAGACTTTAGGGTTTGATTTTGATTGGTTTGATTGAATTTGGAACTTGTAAACCATAAGATGTTAGATATGATGTTATGATGAATTCATTCAAAAGGATGATAATTTATCTAAGTATGTGAGGAAGGATTCATCAACACATGCCTAACCAAATAGATGATTTTTATCTAGTTTAAGGATGTACCTATGTCTAGATAATGATGTTTCCAAATATATAAAGTTGTTTGGTGGGATGAAGATGATGAATGTTTGGAATGGATGAAATATTTGATTTGATCCTAAGTGAAACAAGGATAACCTTGTTTACAAGACCAAGATAGTGAACAACATGCTTTTCTCTAAGAGTAGTTCAAAAACACAAAAGACCAATGTTTGCATGAAAAGCCATATGATCAAAAGATATAGAAGAGCATGTGTGGGGTCTGATTGAATTAATATTTTCTTAATGGATTCATTTTACCAAAAAAACTTCTTGATTACTTTTCAAGTTGAATATCTAATGTCCTAATTTTCTTTCATCCCACAAAATGCATTATGTGGAAATTGAGGAAATCAAGGCAAAGGTTTCCTAATGTTGACCTTAGTAGGAGAAAATTGAGATGAAATCCAAATTCCTATAAACCTCTAAGGACATGAATCCCAAGGGATAGCAAGGGAATGTGAACTCATTCAATGATATTTGCTTCTCCTAAAGGTTTTGAAATTTGAATGATTTGTTTAATGTTTGTCTCAATGTTTTGGATCGAAGCATTATGTTTTCAAATTGACTCACAAGCAATATAACATCCTAGCTCAATTGGTACATTTTTCTTGGTGGGCTTGCCTCATGATCTTCATAGAAAAAGAGATGATTTTACATGAAACCAAGGAAAGAATATAAAGGTACATGTTAAGAATGAAGTCTTAACTGAGCTATATTTTAACAAAGATTGAACATGGCAAATAAATTCTTGGAATTTAAGTTACAATGCACCACTTTGATCAACTCATTGGATGGATTGGTTGGCTACTAAAAACAATGTTCTTAATGACAGAGCATCGGGGACATGGCACCTTGTGAGCTTTGAGCAAGCCAAAAAAGGCTTTAATAAATCCTACTATGGGAACTTATACTATTTATGGTAGTACCCTATTCTAAAACACCCTGTATGGTAAGGCCTACATACCATGAGGACTTGATAGTTTAGTCTTATCCATTGATATACTGGCCCAAATGAAAAACCAGTTGGAGTCACCTTTGAGTTCTCCTTTCAGATGTGTCTCTTAGGTAGGCCCCTCTAAAGGTAAACAACAACGAGCAAGCACATCCGTAGTTTGATCAAGATTCGTTTAGAAAAAAAGGGAGAACACAGGCAATATACCTAACTCACACTCACAAGCTTTGTTCAATTTTAGTTCCCATAATGAAGATGTGGAGGCAATATTTAATGAAATTTAATGTCACCAAAATAATTTTGATTCTGAAGATCATCATGAAGCACGAGAGAAGTGCATACATCTTTTTACGTGAAATTACTTTTCAATTTTTTTTATAAAAGCACGAAATCACTTGTTCATTTTAACTTCAAAGTAGAAATGAATTCCTTTTTAACCACCAACTTTGAAGTGTGAGATTGATTGTTCAATTTTAGATCTCAATACCCAAATTCTAGTGAATTTTTAACATTCAATTTTAATCCAAATTTGAAAAAAAATAATCTAGTTGGCTTAAAATAGAAAATTAAAGTAGTAAATGGAGGCTCTAGGCTATTACAATAAGCATTTAAAAATGAATTTTCCAGTTCCAATGGCCACTTTTCAAATTCAATTTTTTTTTAATTTTCATATCTTCTTCGTATGGCTACTCCATCGTCTTCAAGAGACCTGCAAATAAAACATTGATATATTCAAGAAACATTTAAGAAATTAAATCATTCAAAAGAATAGATTTTAAGAAGTGATTGTTCACCAAATCTAATAGTTCACTAATTTTGCACTCGAAGAAAATATTAATAGTAGTGGAGAGAAACAACAAGATTAATATTGAACATCAATATGATAGACCAAAAATGAATAGAAAAACATAGTATTAAGACAACAAACCCCAATGATCTTTACTGACTTCAATTTTTTTCTCTAAAGCATTTCCATTCTAGAAAATACAAATGACCTTGCATTCATCACCTTGATAATAACACAATATTCATATACAAAAAAACATATAATCTATATGTATCCTTAATGTTGCAGCTTACTAAGTCATCATCTTGTTAATAAACATGTACATTGACCTTTTTTGTTCACACAACTTTATCAATTGCCATTAAAATTAGTGAATTATGAAAAACCTAACTCTAGGCATAATGTTGGCATTTTGTCATTATTTTATACTGCTGTATTCATTTCCACTGAGTGCCATCAAAAGATTGTACGAAATTATGAGGACTTGCTTCCACATCGAATACCATAACATACTGCCAATAATAAAGTTGACATTACATTTAGTAATAAATAGAACACTGGGAAAGTATTGCTCCCAACTAATTAATCATTACTCACCAATGGAGATAAGATTCTAAAAGCTTATTGAAATATGTGTTCATTTAATATGAAAGTAAAATTATATCCCAAAAATATTAATACAAACTTCCAATATTCTTGTTTGTGCATAAAAAATCTGAAAGCTTTCAACAAAGTAGGTAGGATCCCCTGAGCTACTAATGGGTGTGGCTCTTGTGAGATGACTCAAAAAGAACCTTTTTCTTCAACTATATTTTTTTTCTTTTGATATTAGTGATTGTTTCTTTTGAGATGGAAGGACTCGTAGCTCACAGGGCTCAAATGATAAAGAATGAGAACAACATAAAGTGGGCCAGTGATAAGATCTGGTAAATTGGTAGCTGGAAAACAGAATGATGTATTTGGAAAGTGTGAAATCGAATAAGTGGTTTCTTAGAAAATTGCACTTAGTACATATAAAAGTTGTGACCATAATACTTCTTTAAATACTTTCAATTAATGCAAATGGAAGATGTAAAGCCAGCAAGGATAAAGAATAATTGTTTGACTTCCATGTAAAGGACACATCAAAAAGGGCATAGAATTTCACACAAATGTATTTGGTAGGTACAAAGCTATGGAATAAATGCAAATGGAAAGTGTTAAAGCTATGCTCCAGCAACATTTCCTAGTTACCACTTTTCCTATCCTAAAATGGGAGCTTTAAAAATTTTCAAGCAAGATACAAATGACAGAGTGAAAAAAAAATGCCCAAATTATTTCTTGAAAACTTCAAAGCCAATGTGAACATTTAATTAAAAAATAGAAACTATTACCAATGCCAATATATATAGTTCCTCTCGTTGTCCCTTCAATGAACAACACTATTTCCTTGTAATTGAATTGATACATTTCTTGTTCCTTTAGGAACCCACCAAATTCAAGAAAGTGAAATTAGTCCAATATTTCTTCTATAGAGAGCCCACTTGTTTGAGCACAAATCCAGATGATACAAATTCTTGGGTAAACATATCTTTCTATTTTCTACTTCCAACATATGAGTGACTCACCAATGTGTCAAACTAGGCAGATCTCTAAGCAAGAGGAATTAGCAAAGTTTTGTTTCTTGACCCACTTTCCTCTAGTTCAGCTAAGTACACATTTTTTAGGTAGATGATATTATGAAAATAAATTATTATTTTCAAGTATTGAATGATAAATGGATAAATTGAAAAGCTTAAACTAATTGAAATGTATTCATGACATAGAAGATAGAGATTATGTTAACCATGTAGTGGGTATGGCATGATAATAGTCTACACGAATGTCTTGCAATGCTTAGGAGGGGTGATAAATAACACACATCATGCTTTATCTGGGTTGGCTAAATTGTCTTTGAGAGTACTGAGTTCAGACCTCATCCCTGTAGACAACACACATCACTTGCCAACCTCAATACCTACTAAAGAAAAGGACATAAAAATGTGATATGCTCTATATTTGGTTGGCTGGTCCCCTATGGTTTAACGAGTTCAACTTCAGTTGTGAGGAAACAAAAAGAGATAAAGGTGATACTCTCTACTAATTGAAGAGTACTTTAGATTTAACATAAATGTGCATATGCAATTTTTAAGAGGTAAATAAAAATATTTTGATTATATGGCTAATGTACAATACCATGATATATCTGATTTCTTCAACCCTGTCCTAAAAGAATCTTCAAGAAGTAGTAAAAAAAAAGGCTACTCATTAAAACATTAAGTGCTTTGATAAAATAAAACTTCCCCCAGACCATAGATTTTGTATTCTAATACATGGACTATCAAAATTAGTTAAGTCTATTAAACAATGAATGATTGATAAAAGCTTTGTAAAACTCCCCTCCTTCTAGCACCATTTTGTGGACATCAAAATATGAAAATGGATAAAATTATAACACACAAAGCATGATTAATATTTCAAAGCAAAGCAAATGTCCAATATCCAGATTAGATAATCCAGCATGATTTTAAAATGCAATCAAATAACAAGATAACTAAAGAATATCAAGAAAAACATGAAGTATACCTATCCCATATTTGATTGGTGCTTCCTTGATGTGGAGAGAAGCCCTTTCCCAATCCTTGATAAGCTCCTAGATAACAAGATTCAAATGGTTGAGATGGTGTATAAGATGAAATGCTAACTTAGGTGAGTTATGCAAAATTAATACAATAGATGAGGCCTCTATTTATAGCCAAGAAGGATAGAAGAATGCCAAACATGGAGGATGTGGGACTAAAGATCCACCAATGACAAGATGAAACTTTTCAACATGTGAGAGGTTGGGGAATGAGCACATTTTGGTAAATGTGCCAAAAAGGGGGAGATTTGAAATTTAATTTGATGACAAGATGAGTTAAATGCTAAGTTTGACCTTTGCAAGAGACATGTAAGAGCTCTTAAACGCTTTGTTGGATGTACATGTCAATTTGGGGGGAGATTTCAAACTTGCAAAATATTCACCAAAGATGCCAAGTTGAAAATAAATAAAGATTTTAATAAATCATTCAAATGCCCTTTCATGTGCAAGTGGAAAAATCTAGAGAATACAAGTGATTAGGACTTAATTAATTTGATGATGGATTACTTGATTTGACCTATTTGATTTAGATTTGTTGATTCTAAATAAATCAAAAGGAGATGGAAAATGATTTAGAATTAGTTAAATAATTTTTTTTGATTTATTTACATAAAGGGAATGATGTTAGTGGTTTAATTAAATAAGTTTGATTTATTTAATTAAATAGAGAACTTTAGAAGACTTTAAATAAACTTTCTTGATTTAATTAAAGATATAACTTAGGAGGTTGATTAAATAGACTTGAATTATTCAATTAAAGAGATGAATATGATGATAAAGAGATGATTAAGAATTTCATGGAATTAGTGAATATGAATTAGATGCATGATGCCAAATTTGCATGTCTATAGGTACTCTTTCGGTCATCTACACATCCATCCCAATAAACATTTATATAGGCCATAGTCCATAATTTGATGTTCCTTTAAGATATCTAAATATCCTTTTTATAGCTATAAGATGTGCTTCTCTAGGATCCACTTGGAATCTAGGAACTAAACACATTGCATGCATAATATATGGTTTGGTAACAGTATGATAAAACAATCCACCAATCATGGATCCATATTTTCTCTTATCAATCTTAGTAGATTCATCATCCTTTCTTAGCTTACATCTAGTTACCATAGGAGTACAAACCAGTTTAGAATCATCCATCCCCAAGAAAATGAACAACTCTTTTACATACTTAGATTGTGAAATGAATATCCCTTTATTAGTTTCATTCACTTGCAGACCAATGAAGAAATTCAATTCACCAATCATAGACATCTCAAATTCTTTCTATGCTTCTTTAGGGAACTTTTTACACATGCCTTTATTTCCACCAAAGATGATATCATCAACATAGACAACTACAATCAACATCTTATTACCCTACATTTTGAAGTAGAGGTTGTTGTTCATAGAACCTTTGTTGAATCACTGATTTGCTAAATATTTGTTTGGTCTTGCATACCAAGCTTAGGGTGCTTGCTTCAATCCATACAATGCTTTCTTCAATTTACAAACCATGTCCAGATTGTGAGACAACTGAAACCCTTCAGGTTGCTTGATGTACACTTGTTCCTCTCACTCAACATTCTAGAAAAGATGACTTAACATCCATTTGGTGTACCTTGAAGTATTTTTGTGCAAAGAATTCCAAAACCATTCTTATAGCTTCCATTTTGGCTACAAGGACAAATATTTCTTCAAAATCTATACCTTCAACTTGTGAATATCCTTTGCATACCATTCTTGCCTTATTCCATACTACTCCACATTCATTGAGTTTGTTCTAGAACACCCATTTTGAACTTGATGGAACTTCAAATTTTTGCTCCTTATGTTGGCCCTGCCTTATGTCACTGGTTTTTCATGGTGTTGGAAATTTCTTAGGGTTGGGGTTTTAGCTTTTTTTGCATGTAAAAAATTGTGTTTATTTACGCCTTGGTTGGGATCTATTTCATTGTTACTTTTTGAGGAGATTTAAAACATCTTATGTCCTATCAATCCATCTAGGTTGGGTCCCTTTAGTTTGAAATATTTTATTTCCTCCGCTAGGTTTTATTTTCCTAAGTGTTAGTTGGCCCAATGTTTCATCATTTATAAAAAACTTATGTTGTTGTTTGCTATTTGTGTAGTGATGCCCCTTTTTTCTTTTAATAAATGTTTTATTTTGATGAAGGATCAATTTTGCACTACCCTTGATCAATTTTCATTTTGATCTCAGTCACTACCTACTATCCTGCGATGACCCCACCACACTGCTTTGGTTGATCATGATATCACAAGTGGGTGCCACTTGTCCTTTATGGTGATTTCGATGGGGATAGGCTTGGTTGACCATTGATCAATTATCATTAGATATCAATGGTTGTCTACCATCATGTGATCAAGAGTTACAAGGTTGTTATTGATCGTGATATCACGGGGGCACCACATGTCTCATGTGATGGAGCCGAAGGAATAAGGGAAATATAGTGGTACATTAATCCGGCCTTAAATACATTAAAAGGTGCGTTACTAAAGTGCTCTTAAGGTGTATGTGTTTAAAATCGATGGATTTGTTATAATCTTGGTGGGAAAGCTACTCGATGGTTAATCATAAGGTTGGTGATTGTGTTGAAGGAACGAGATCATTGATGTTTAATATCTATAGTTGCCTTCCATCATGTGATCAGAAGTTACAACATCTTTACTGATTGTGATATCGCGGGTGACTACCTTGTGGACTTCCTTCGCAACATATGGTATGGTGGGCCCCTTATTTCCATGTTGGTGATTGTGTCAACTTGTTTTGAAGGGTAACTAAATATTTGACCGAGGAAGAATAAAAGAATGGACTACTAATGGTGGTAAATTAGATGTTGTGGTTACAACGGTTTCCATATTTTCTTTCATGGTAGTCTTGGAATGGGTTTCTTCTGGTTTTTTATTGTTTCATCAACTTTTTTTAGCCGGCATGATAAACAAGAATATTCTCCAGGGTGATGGTTATTGTAACAAATTTTTGGAATATCACCAGGTGCTTCATTTGGCTAGTGACATGTGTACTTTTTGGCCCGATGCTTTTTTTCTCCTTCATTTTCTATAAGAAGGATTTCAAGGCTAGAAGTATGAGTTAGCAAGTTAGATAATTCTAGGTTGAGTGTAGGTGAGGTCACAGATCAATTGTAAAGATAGATGATTTTAGAGAGAAATACAATTTAGGTTCTAGGTCATTCAGTAATAGGTTTTGAATTCATGGGGATTTAATATTGTCTAATAGTACTAGCATTTGAGTTGAAATGATAAATTCAAACCCATGTCTCTCCAATATACATGCATATTTGAATTTTCAATAAGATGACTAAAGGTTCTTTCATTCATCTCACTATTGTGGTGTGTGTGATCCTTATTTTAGCTTTAATTCAAGGAATTAATTAAAATGCTTGAATGGGATTATAGGTGGATATGTTTTGTATAAGGATTTAATAAGTAGTATTGGGTTAGAATGCATACTGATGAAATTGTAATGCAATATTGTCAAGGATCCTATATGTTATGTATTAAATCTGTCATGAACCTTTAGATGCTTATGAATTTGACTCCTGTAATGGATATATGGCATTGATCTAAGTTGTACTTATTCATATAATTCAGTATTTGTTCATCTTTTCCTAGAGCTTGCTACAAATTGAAAGTCAAATGACTATCTCATACTGTGGATTGTGTTTTAATTATCTCATGCTCCAAATAGTTTATATAATTGATGAATAGCCAATTCTATTCAATATTATCCTATTGTGTTGAGCTATTAAGTGAGATTACCAAATTGTGCAAAGGCCAAAGTGTAGGAGGTCTTTAAAATCCTCGTAGTTGGTCCGGGTCCTTCAATCTACCCTTGATTGGAATTGGAAATTCCATAGGTAGATTAGAAGACCAACCTAGTTATAGTAAAACAAACCAAAAAAACCAATCATATTTTTGTTCGTAGGTCTAGGGACTATTTCACATGTCTGATTCTTTTCTATCTACTTGAATTCATCTTTCATATCTCTCATCCAACTTTCATCTTTACATGTTTCTTTTATAGATTTAGGTTCTAGTTTGGATAGTAAACACAAATTTAACCTAACTACAACTTTTCTTCTTTTCTTCACACCTTCACTCTTATATCCAGTTATCTGATCTTCCAAATGATTCTTTTGTACATATTTAGGAATCCTAGTAGCATGTTGTAGTTCATTCTCTTCTTCTTCTTCCACTTATTATTCTTCTTCTTCTTTCTCTTCTTCCTCTTCCTTTTCCTTATTTACTTCAGGTATATGTTGGTAGATAGGATCACTAGGCTCAACTTCACTTATCTCAATAGGTCTATGTATGACTCCATCAACTTTCACATTAGCACTTTCAATGATCTTTCTCAATCTTTTGTTAAAGCATCTATATTCCTTGCTAGTACTAGAGTATCCAAGAAATATTTATTCATCACATCTAGCATCAAACTTTCCAAGATTTTCATCATCTCTTTTATTGTAGAATCTACTTCCAAATACCTTAAAATATTTCAAAATAGGAGTCTTACTAGTCCATAGCTCAAAAGGTGTCTTTGTGTTGTTGTCCTTGATCTAAACTCTATTAAGAACATAAAAAATAGTATGTATTGCTTCTCTCCAATATACATCTAGTACATTAGACTCTTTCATCATAGTTCTAATAGCTTCTTGAACTATCCTATTTTTCCTTTCAACTACTCCATTCTATTAAGGGGTTCTTCAAGAATAAAATTGTCCTTTTGTGTCATGATCCTCACAAAATCCATTAAATTCACTAGAAGTGAATTATATACCTCTATTAGATATCAAACACTTGATTTTTAGATGTACTTCATTTTCCACTCTTGCTTTGAATAACTTAAACCTATCCATGTCTTGATTCTTTTCTCTAAGAAAATCAACCCATCTCATTTGAGTGTAATCATCAATAAGCAAGATGAAATATTTGTCACCATCTAGGCTTCTAGTCTTAGTTGGACCACAAAGATCAATATGTACTAATTCCAAGATTTCGGTAGTAGAATTTTCCTTTCCTTTAAAACTACATTTTGTCTACTTACCAAATTGATAACTTCTAGATATGGCATTAGCAGGTCTTGTGATTCTAGGAATTCCTTGAACGATCTCTTTTGCATTGATCTTGACTAGGTTATCAAAGTAAACATGTCTCGTTCTCTGGTGCCATAACCTACTTTCACTAATTTGAGATACAATACAATGAACGTAAAATCCTTTTAGCTAATAGATGTTTCCATTAGTTCTTCTTCCTGTAGCAGTCATATCTCCATTATCAAATCCTTTCCTGATTTCATAGGTATTGTTCTAAAATGCAAGTTTAAATACATTTCTACACATTTAACCAACACTTAGAAGGTTATGTCTCAAACCTTTCACATAATACACATCATCAATACTATGTGGTCGCGCCCACAAAAGGATATGAAAATCATAGTAAAAACTTTCTTGGAAATTGGACATTCCAATAGGTGACTAATATCTCTCTATGGACGTTCATTTACTTGTCAAACCAGGGAATGTATACTTTAAATGGCACAGCACAATATATGCACTAAGAACTGGCTTCGGTCAAAACTTATCAAAAATAAATACTGGAAAGGAATTCTATCTACACTATAGGAAGGTAATGAAAAGTTCTTTAACTCAACAATGATTTGATTAAAATAGAAACCATAACAGCTACGAATGAAACACAAACTGTGAACTGGCCTTATGCTATAGGAACAGGCACAGGGATGGATTCCCTATTTTGCAGGAGCAATACAAGACTCTGTTTCTATGAAAACTTCAAAGATGAAAGCTAACTGAAGATCAACAGAAAAGAACAACTAACTAACTATCTACAGATACATACTAAGTGGGCCCCCTTAGCAAGAATCTATTGATTATGTAGGTGCTAAACTCAGAACTCCATTAAACTTTATTCATGAAAACAGAATGGTATATATTGCTTTGTTGATATGGAAACTAACAAATCTGTCTCTTATCAAACATATTCTACTTTTCATTATCATACTAATTCTTACATGATATCTACTATCACTATGATTCTATCTTACTCTAACTATCATCTCCCTTCTCACTCACATAGGAGGAGTACATTATTTAAAATCAGGAGAGCAACTAACTAACCCTTTTAAAGAAAGACGTGGAAGTAAAGTGTATCCCAGAATCAAGGAAAAAACTTCATAAATGAATTTATGCATTCAACCCGATCTGGAGAGAATCTAGCGCTCCACTCTTTCCAGATTGACTATCATTAAAAATCTTTCCCAACGGTTTCGGTCAAAGAGTCTTTGCCAGAGCTTCCTCAAAGTCATGCAGGAAATAGACTTTACTACAAGGCCGAGATCGGCTGCGGTCGACTTGATCATTCTTCAACAACCTGTGAAACAAAAGGTAACAGATGCAAAAGAAAAGGCGTATGGTACATACATGATATCCGTTCATTAATCAAACATTTAAATCTATTTCATCATTCAAAAACTGTATGTGATATACCAGTCATTTAGGGAGTCAACGGGGCAATAAATGTAATCAAGTCAACACAATAAGCTGCAGGAATATAAAAATATTTTGCTACAGGGTATCCCAATAAAAGGTCTCAATAGAGTTTAAATAGCCACAAAATAACAAAAGTAAAGATATTAAGATTCCATCATAATATCCAAACTATGAGCACATTTTAAGCTCATTATTCTACCCCCTACTTAGCCCAATGCTAGTCCTCCAGCAGTAACTTTCGTGGTAGTTTCTCTAAAATCAATGGTTATGACATGGCTCTAAAATAGAGTTCCAAACCTGTAATAAAATCCTCTGAAAGCCTGGCACCTTTCATACCTATGGTTTTCTAAATCATCACTAAGATTTGTACCCTGATAAGGATAAAGGGGCCACATTAGCACAGGAGGTCTGAATGTCAATTGCAACCACAGTTCAAATCTCTTTTGAAGTTCCAATTGTATGTATTTGCTTGATCGTTTAAGAGCTACTGTGAAATTTAGGGGACTATGAGGTTCGGATCTTCTTAGCCCAACAGTTAATCTTTCCCATATTTTCTCACTTCTGGTGTATGCCAGTCTCCAAAATAAATATGATCATTCCTGAAATTCATCATATACCTATTTCCTGATATCAAATATTTTCTCTCTGGCTGTTACATTATTAGTGCCATATGTCAGAGTAAACCAATTTTTCAGCATTGCATGGGGGTTTGAACTTTGAGAGCATAATGGAACAGGCTTAGTTTTCTCAACTTCTTCATATGTTTCCCATTGCCTACCATAATTTGCTTCATTTTCTGTCCATGACATAAATGATCTCAAATGGATATTTCCAATATACATAAGAGGGTTCCATTCTGTTTCAGATGGAATTAAAAAACTATTTAAATAAAATTCACACAGAGAATTTCTTAACCAATTAGGGGCTGCCTGGTATGCTTCATAAAATTCTTTAGTAGTGTGAAGTATAGGATCTTGATTTCTGGAAATTCTCATTAGTTGGAACCATAAGAATTGTTCCTTAAGGCACATAGCATAAACTCTAGGTGGTGGTCTGCATTCCATAATTTGACTAGTTACTTTTAACATTTCATCCATTTTTTCTTTTAACTCAACAATTTCCTGTTTCTGACTTTCAATTTCCTTTTTCATTTTTTTCCTTTCTACCTTCCATAGACTTTGTTGCATGTCATTCTAGGCTATGTGCCAGAAATTCAGGGTTTGCAATGTAATTATTTCCCAGTTAGCTTTGACATATTCCATAAACTCAATCAAAAATGTCTTCTTATAAACAACAATGGCTTTAGAAGTTGCAGGGTGAAATGTAGCTTCACTAGGCACATTCAATTGTTTAGTCTATTCCTGCTCTTGCTACAAGATGAATTCTTGTTGCTGTAGCGGAGAAGTCTATGCTCTCTCCAAAAACTGCATAGCAGCAGTAGCCAAGTCATCAAGACTTGGTAACTCTTGCTCATTATGCCCTATTTCCTTTGTCTCAACTTGTTCCTCTTCAGGAACAAATGAACTGTAAGCAGCATTCTCGGACACATTCTGAGAAACATCAAATTCAAACTCTACAAACCCTTCTAAAATTATGATAACCTCTGGTTGAAGTGAAGTGGGGGAGGTCTTAGATTGTTTCCTTGTGGAAACTCTTCTTGGCACTAGTGCAGCTACAAGAGGTGTTCTGGTAGCCTTCCTTTTTCTGGTCTTCTTAGACGGTTCTACCCTACCAGACGATGATGGTGAACTGGTGTTAACAATAGGTGTTGTTGTAGGAGAGATAGCTGCAGGGGAAGGTGTTGCAGGAGAAGACCATTGCCTTTTCTGAGAATGAGGGTCAGACTCTGGGGTTTGTTCTATCCCAGATGACTCACCTACTTTTATTTTTCCCTTCTCTCTTCTAGTGGCAGACCTAGTTTGTACCTAAACAGAGGATTCTGATGGGGGAGCTGCAGGACTAGGTGTAGGACCATGTGCTACAAGAGCAGATGACCCTTGCCCTGTTCTACTAGTAGACGCAATTTCTTTCTTCTTTTTCTAAGGCCATGGGGTAAGTACCCTAGGAAGTTGTGGAATTTGCAAGCTCTTTTGGGCAATGAATTATTGCCAGAAAAGAGGTGAGACATCTCTCAAAGAGCGCTCAATCAGTAATTTGATAAGGCCATGGTGAGCAACAAAATTATCTTTCCCTTGTTGAGTTCCGTGGGCACTTTGTTTTAGAAATTTTAACAAGAAATTTAGAACATTTACAACTAACCCATGCCTCATATGACTTAATAATTTGAAATGATGAGAATGTAGGTAGGAGAAATGACCTTCACAAGTTAAATATCTGATTATGTAAGCAGCATATTTTGAATAAGGAGGAGGCAACGATACCGGCTTGCATCTCTGCTTGGAGACTTCCAAAGGTCCATCAGTGGGCATTGAAAACTCAGCCCTTACAGTGGCAACATCTGAAGAAAAATTTTCTCCAACGGCTGGAGGCCCGGTTACTTCAACAATTTTGTCTTTAGTTGCAACAATCGTTATACCCCATATAGAAGCTTCCCCTTTAGAAAGGGTTTTCAAAAATTCTCTACCAGCCTCCTCATCAAAAGCATTTAAACTCAAGAAGTAGTTTAAGCATCCACAGAGGCTGAATGTATGGACTATTTGAGGATTTTGCAATAACAATTCATGAGCTACAAGCTCATGTCGCACCAACTGACCACCCATGTTCACAGTTTTCCTCTAGCTAAACTCAATTCCTTACTGAAAATTCAAAAATTTCCTCTTTGTTTCCCTTTTTGTTCTGTTTTTTCTTCTGTCGTGCCATCACATTTCTTTCTTTTCCAAAAATAATTTTTTTGAACAAGTAGTCTTAATCATAATTTACAAGAAAAACATGCAATAAAGTAGGACATGCGATCACATTTGGAAAGTACTAGAAAAGTCTTGAAGAAATGTTATTTGCACAGTTATGGTAGCGGCGAAAAGACAGGTTTTAAAAGGTGGATTACCCCGCCCCCTACTTAGAGTATGACATGTGTCCTCACATATACTAAAGAATAGGTAGAGATCAGGTAATAATGACTGTTACTATCATAGCAGTAAATGAATAGAATAAAATAAATCAAATATGTGATAACAAAAGATATGGCGTACCTTTGATAATTGCATGTACGTGTGAAGAATGATGACGACATCTGCATGAGTTGACAGTTGGGAATGATATCATAATTAAGGGTGATGCAGATGAATGAGGTGGATGGGTGACGTGGGCAGACGAGATGAATGGGTTGATGGAATGGATGGATGGAAGATAAAGAAGTGAGATGGGGCAATAAATGAAAATGGAGAAAAAAGGGTTTCCTTAAAAAGAAAACCTTTATTATGGGCATGTTTTTCTTAAAATTATGTTGAAGTTGTAGAAGAAGGGCTAAAGCCTTCGGCTATAAGAAGAGTAGCGGGAGGAACCTGAACTAACTGTTGCATGAATTATTCCTTTGAGACTGGCTTATGGTACAACTAGAGTCGGTGGCCATTAACTAGCAATTTGAAGCAAACTGGATAAATTGTCACCAGTTGTACAGCTTCGTTGTCGAACACATTCTCAACTTCATAGGGGCCAAGTCAGCGTGTTGTGATCTTACTTTGGTTTTCTTGATATCTGGAATCATATAACAGAGCCCAATCACTAGTAGAAAATTTCCTAGTTTTGATGTGTTGATCATGCCATTTCTTCCTTTGCTATTGGATTGCTTCTGTGTGCTATAGAGCAGATTTTCTCATTTCATCCAAAGCGTTTAGTTGTAGGAGACGGTCCTTCTGTGCTTCAGATATTTCCATATTGAGCTCAAGAGCTATCCTCAAAATTTTGTGTTCCAATTCTATGGGCAACATGGCTGTTTTCCCATAGAGCAGCTCAAAAGGTGTAAACCCAGTTGTTGTCTTCTATGTAGTTCTATAGGCCTAAACTGCTTCAGGAAGTCTACTACTCCAATATTTTCTATGGATTTGCACTATCTTTGTTAGGATCACCTCAATTTCCCTGTTTGTTACCTCTGCCTGACCATTGACTTGAGGGTGATAGGGGCTATACTTCCTATGTTTAATTTTATAATCATTCATTAGTGTAGTGATCAGGTTCGATGTGAACTGAGCTCCTTGATCAGTTACAAGCTCTCTAGGAACTCCAAATCTAGTGAAAATTTGTTCATACAAAAATTCAACAACCTTGTTATCTCGAGCATGAGTCATAGCTTTTACCTCAACCCATTTTGTTACATAGTCCATGCAAACTAAGATATATGACTTTCCATTTGATGGTGGATCAATTGATCCCACAAAATCCATCCCCCATTTATCAAAAGGGGTGACTATCACCTGTGGATATAGTGGCATTTCATCTGACTTGGTTGGTCTTCCCATACACTGGCATCTGTCACATTTCCTTGTATAGGCCACAACACCATTGTGTAACGTTGGCCAGTAGTACCCTGTTGTAAGAACCTTCATTGATGTTCTTTTTGCTGCAAAATGTCCCCCACATGGTTCATCATGGAAAGCATGCAAGATATCATAAGTCTCATCTTCTCTTACACATCTTCGCATCACTTGATTAGGTCTAGTATAAAACAGATAATTTGCAATCCATGAAAAATTAAAACTTTTCTCTATTAACAATTTCTTTTCTTTTGGAGAAAAGTGTGCTAGTATTCTGCTTGCTGCTAGATAATTGGCAATGTCTGCATACCATGGAGTATGTGTAGCAATAGAAAATAAGTGTTCATTTGGGAACCTATCATCAATGACCTTGTGTTCAACAGGTGTATCTAATTGAAGTCTTGATAAAAATTCAGCTACAACATTAGCTTTTCCTGGTTTGTTAATGATTGTAATGTCAAATTCTTGTAACAACATGAACCATCATGCCAATCTACCAAAAATGGTAAGTTTTTCATCAGATACTTGATTGTTGCATGGTCAGTATGGATGAATATCTGATAACCTGTGACATAATGCCTATATTTATTCAAAGCATACACTACTGCGAGCAATTCATTTTATATAACAGTATAATTAAGCTCAGGACCTTGAAGGTTCTTGCTGATAAAGTAGATAGCATACTCAATTGAATTTTCTTTTTGACTTAAAACTACTCCTATACCAAAATCAGAGGCATCAGCATGTATGTGAAAAGGTAAGTTCCATTTTGGACCTTGAAGAATAGGGGCTTTAGTAAGCAAGTCCTTTAGTTGCAGGAAGGATTTTTCACAGGCCTCTGTCCACTTGAATTGAGAATCCTTTGTTAACAAGGCATAAAGTGGGCTAGCAATTTTACTAAAATATTTTATAAACCTTCTATAATACCCTGCATGGCCAAGGAAACTTTTGACATCTTTTTGTTTTACAGGAGTTTGTAAATTCAAAATAACTTCAATTTTAGTAGGGTCAATCTGAATTCCATTCTTTGAAATATGATGACCTAGAACAATACCTTCTTCCATCATTAGAAAACACTTTTCACTATTTAGAGACATATTTTGCTTAGTGCACCTTTTCAATACCTTTTCTAAATTCACCAATGCTTCTTCAAATGTGACTGCATAGGTAGTGAAATCATCCATATAAATCTCCATATAGTCATGAGATATATCAGCAAAGATATTCATTATTGCTCTCTGAAATGTTGCTAGTGCATTGCATAGACCAAAAGGCAAGACTGAATAAGAAAATGTTCACCATGGACAGGTAAAAGTGGTTTTATCTTGATCTTCAGGGGCAATTTTTATCTAATTGTACCCACTGTAACCATCCAAAAAGGAAAAATATCTCTTGCCAGACAGTGAGTCTAGTACTTGGTCTACAAAAGGTAGTGGAAAGTGATTTTTTTTAGTGGAATTGTTCAACTCTCTGTAATCTACACACACTCTCCATTTTCCATCTTTCTTTGGTACAATAACTAATGGAGAAACCCATTGACTGTCAGAGATTGGATAAATAAAACTAGCATCAAGTAAATTTTGAAGCTCACTTTTAACTATTTCTCTAACTGTTAGATTTACTCTTCTTTGAGGTTGCCTAACTGGTAAACAATCTTTTTTGATATATATTCTATAAGTACAAACTCGAGTATCTATTCCTTGCATGTCTCCATATTCCCATGCAAAAGCTTTATGCTATTCTTGTAGCATTTTTAATAAGACAGCCTGTTGAGATTGTGACAACTTGCTATTGACATTCAAACAATGACCTGGAGACAATTCTATCTGCTTAGTGATATTACTCATAGAATCTACAGGTGATGTTTGTACCTCTTGTGGAAGCAAGTTATGAAAAATCATAGGAAGTTTAGGCAGTGAACTCTCAAAATTTGGTTGTTGTAGGAAACATTGAAGATGACTACTATTTGGATCAGATGAACTACCTGTATTAGAGTTAAACTGTAAAATTTGAAAAATAAAAGCATCCTCACTTTGAATTTGTAAGAATGGATCATTTTGAAGAATCATTAATTGAGCCAAGGAATTGGCTTCTTCAGTTTCTTCCCCCACATCCGCCCAAACAGGTTGGGACAAATCTGGTTGAGGTCTAACAGGTGGATACAAAGCCAATTTCTTTGTGGACTGTCCATCAAAAATGTTCATATCTCCAGAATGACATCCTATAAAAGTATTAGCAGTTGCTAACCATGGTCTACCAAGGATAACTAGATACCATCCTAAAGTTTCCTTAACTGATAATATTGTGAAATCAGCGGGATACTCCCAAGATTCAAGAGTGACAATTACATCTTCTACCATCCCATCAGGTTTAACTGTGGAGCTATCTACAAGCTGCAGAACTATGGGTGTAGACCTAATGTTTGAAATGTTTAAGGAGTCCATAGTATGCTTTGTCATGACATTAATGGCAGCACCTAAATCAATCAAAACATTTTTTACAACTTGGCCATTTATATGTATCAGCACTACAGGACTTCTAGGGTCAATATACTTTAGGATGGCTAAATTTCTCAACATTATATCAGCCAGTTTCCCTAAGACATAAATTGTTTGAGGATCATTTTTCTTTCATCCAGGCCTCTTTAATAGCTTTTCCAAAAATGGGAACATCTTTAATAGCCTAAAAAAAAAAAAAAAATGAATCTGTACATTCTTGAGCTGATCCATAATGTCAAAAGTGGGTTCTTCCATGGATTTAAATGCAGTACTTTGCAACCTTTGAGGAAAAGGTGGGTTGTCTTAACTTTTCAAAATAGGCTCCTTAGAAACTGTATCAGTTATAGGCATATGCTCAGTAGGAACAACAGGTGCAGTAGATTCTTTAAGGGGAGAATCTAGTATTTCAATAATTAGAGGGGGTTTTGGAGCAGGTAGAGTTGTTCCAGACCTCAATTGGATATCATTTACGTTTAAGGCATAAGCTTGATATTGGTTGGCTTTGGCAAGATACGCAGACTACTGTGGCTATTGTTGTTGCTTATTATTGGGATTTGGCAATGGCTGGGCAGGTATAGGCATTTGTTTTGGAGGTCTAGTATTTTTGGCAGTTGCTGCAAGAGGTGGCATGAGGGCCTGTGGTTGTGGTTGTGGAAGCTGTAGGAATCCAGGGGACTAGTTTTGCCATTGCCGAGGGCCTCTCCATTGAGGATTTTGCTGCCAATTTCCTGAAAGTGGGGTCCATTGTCCTTGTGGATGCTGCCAACCTCCTTGAGGAGATTGCCATTGCAGGTTCTGATAATTAGGCCAACTTGGTTGAGGTGGATTCCTGGGTGGTGGTGGTCCATATGCATGTTGCCATTGGTTATTATAGCCAGAATAAGGATTACCAAAAGTTGAAGGATCTTGAGGCATACCTTGTCTTTGGGCCCATGGTCTCCTTTGTGCAACAAAGAGCACTTGATCATCATTACTTTCTACTGGCTTGAAGTTAGTAGGTATTTTCCTAGCTTCTAGATTAGCCACCATCTTGCATCTGCAGTCACGTTTCTTCTGTCTACAGTATGGACAGAACTCAGCCAAAACTGCCTTAGCTTCCTCATGTTTCTTCCGAGTTTGCATAGTGTCCAGTTGTGTAGCCATATTATTAATGATGTCCTGCTTGAAGTCAAATAAAAAATTTGTTATCTCCATCTGAGAAACTCCATCAGAAGAAGACTTCCCCTTTGTAGCATGATGACCTCAACATTTCTTAACTATTGCTCGAGAGTAGTTAAGACATATTTTCTTTATATCATCCCAAGACAGTTGGGTTATATCACCTCCTCCCATCAGGTCCAGGGCGTCTATATAGGCATCACTGATTCCCCTTAGAAAGAATAGTTTCTAAGAGTCCTCTTTAAGAGTATGGTTTGAGTTCCTTTTTAGTGAAAACAAAAATCTAGAAATATAATCTTCCAAACTCTCATCCTCCTTCTGCTGAATTCAGAATATGTTATCACCTTTGCTAGCACTCTTACAATATTCCTTATAATTTTCAAGGAATTTTGTTTGCATGGCTGCCCAACTATCAAAAATGCCTCTTCCTAGAATCATGAACCATCTAAGAGCTCTCTCCTTCAAGGTGGAAGGAAATAACTTCAATTTATGAGCGTCTGTGTTGTAGTCATAACTGAGATAGAGGACATCAAACTCAAACAAAAAAGTTTTTGGGTCCTCTGTAACTAGGCCATAAAACTTGGGAAGCAAGGAAGAGGGAATGTTTTTAAGATTGTCAGTATCTCTCTGGGGAACAATGGGAAACTCAAATGCTCGAGGTGGATTATTTTCCATGTTTTCTTGGTGGAATAACAGAGCGAATGGATTTTCCTCAGGTTTGTTGTCAGCTAGGTCAAATGGTAGTTCAACAAATAGGTTTTCAAGGAGAAACCTTCCCAGTGCGTCTCTTCTTCTTCTATGCATGCAATACGATGAATGGTGGTTTGAAATATTTTGAAATTTTTTTACTAACAAACTAAACTAATACTAAAAATGACTTCTAAAGAATTCTTAGCTGGATGCCATCTCCGACAATGGTGTCAAAAATGGTAGCGCCCACAAAAAGATATGAAAATCATAGTAAAACCTTTCCTAGGAATTGGACATTCCAACAGGTGACTAATATCTCTCTATGGACGTTCATTTACTTGTCAAACCAGGGAATGTATACTTTAAATGGCGTAGCACAATATATGCACTAAGAACTGGCTTCGGTCAAAACTTAGTAGAAATAAATACTGGAAAGGAATTCTATCTACGCTATAGGAAGGTAATGCAAAGTTCTTTAACTCAACTATGATTTGATTAAAATAGAAACCATAACAGCTACGACTGAAACACAAATTGTGAACTAGCCTTATACTACAGGAACAGGCACAGGGATGGATTCCCTATGTTGTAGGAGCAATACAAGACTGAGTTTGTATGAAAACTTCAAAGATGAAAGCTAACTGAAGATCAACAGAAAAGAACAACTAACTAACTAGATACAGATACTTACTAAGTGGGCCCCCTTAGCAAGCATCTACTGATTATACAGGTGCTAAACTCAAAACTCCATTAAACTTTATTCATGAAAACAGAATGGTATACATTGCTTTGTTGATATGGAAACTAACAACAAACTATGTCTCTTGTCAAACAGATTTTTCTTTTCATTATTATACTGATTCTTACATGATATCTGCTATCACTATGCTTCTATCTTACTCTAACCATCATCTCCCTTCTCACTCATGCAGGAGGAGTACTTTATTTAAAATCACGAGAGCAACTAACTAACTAACCCTTTTAAAGAAATATGTGGAAGTAAAGTGTATCCCAGAATCAAGGAACAAACTTCATAAATGAATTTATGCATTCAACCCGATCCAGAGAGAATCTAGCGCTCCACTCTTTCTAGATTGACTGTCATTAAAAATCTTTCCCAATAGTTTCGGTCAAAGATTCTTCGCCAGAGCTTCCTCGAAGTCATGCAGGAAATAGACTTTACTACAAGGCCGAGATTGGCTACACTCAACTCAATCATTCTTCAACAACCTGTGAAACAAAAGGTAACATATGTGAAAGAAAAGGCGTATGGCACATACATGATATCCGTTCATTAATAACACATTTAAATTTATTTCATCATTCAAAAACTGTATGTGATATACCAGTCATTTGGGGAGTCAACAGGGAAATAAATGTAATCAAGTCAACACAATAAGCTGTAGGAATATGAAAATATTTTGCTACAAGGTATCCCGATAAAAGGTTTCAACAGAGTTTAAATAGCCACAAAATAACAAAAGTAAAGATATTAAGAGTCCATCATAATAACCAAACTATGAGCACATTTTAAGCTCATCACTATGCATTCCATGAAAACTAATTGAACCTTTTACACAGATCTTTTCTCCTGAATCATTACCAAACATAACTAAACCACCATCATAACTCTCAATTTTAGTGAACCAGACCTTATCTCTAATCATGTGATTTGAACATCCACTATCAATTAGCCAATAGTCTTCATCCTGTCTTGCATGAAAAGTGGTAATCAAAGTACCTTCCATCCTATTCTTCTTAACCTCTGAAGCTTTCTTACTTACACTTTTTTGAGGGTTAGTGGATATAGATTTACTTTACAAAGCTAAGAATAAGTATTCACTATCATCAACTTCATTGTCAGATTCATTATCAGAAATACCTATCTCTTCCTTAACATTGTACAACTTCTTATACTTCTTATCCTTCCTATCCTTATCTTTATAATACTTATTATTCTTATGTGTATCCCTATTTGGACATCTTGAAGCATAATGACCAATATTACCACAACTAAAGTATTTAAAGGGTAACATACCTTTATACGTTTTGGTACCTTTTTTTCAACTTCTTGGTGAAGTTATCTTCCAACTCATCAACACCATCACTATCTAGTTCCTCCTTAATCTTCATTTCTTTATATGTCATATCTATCGGGTATGTGTACGATCATCATGGAAAAAATAGGTCGTTAAGTGGCAAAAAATTCAAAAAAATAGAGTTAGGAAACTTTATATAAAAATTTGAATAAGTTATCTATATTATTTTTAAAATAAGTAAGAATAGAATTTGTAGAAAATTGAATCTAATTTCTAAACTACTAGATTTAAAAAAAAAAAAAACTATTTGGTGAAAATTTGAAATTTCAATGCAAGGTACTTAAATTTCAGGAAAAATAAGAGAGTAGGTGTTTGTTTGACCACCCTAACCATAATAAAATGATAACATGTTTTTATAAGATTTTACATATAAGTAGAGGACTCACGCCCTGATGTGATGCATATTTTTTTGTAATTTGTTTCCAAGTAAATTATTAATTTTAATTTTTTAATTACAACTTTTTTTGAAAATATAAAAAGTTGTATGTCTGACCACCTTAACTTGGTCAAAACTTTAGGAAAATAAAATTTTCTTTTTTAATCATATAGTATGCAAAGCATAGAATGTGAGGCATGTTTTAGATTCAAAAAATGTGATGTCGTTTGAAATCTATAGATTTTTTCAATAAGCCTGTCAATCAAAACTTTATTCATAATTTGAATAGAAAATGAATAATAATTACTTATTAAATTCAAAGTAAAGCATAATTTATATAGGTGGAAAGTTGAGAATCTCTTTTAAAATCCTTTTTCGTGTCATCAATTTTGGGTAAAAAAATAGTTGCGAGCCACATACCCATTATATTGCCACTTTTTGGCCCATCATGATCCTACACATAGACTATGTTTTCTTCTATATTGTCATCTTTCCAGAACTTTCTTAGTTCAAATGCTTGCAAGTGGTAAAGCAAGTGTTCCAAGGTGTACTTCTTAGGAGATCATACATTTCTTCAATCACATAAATTTTATCACTACAGCTGTCTAGTAGAGTGATTAGGATCTTCTCAATTATGTCTTCATATGATAGCTTTCCTCCTTGATTTATAACTTCATTTGCAATCTATTCAACCTTGTGAAAGAAACTTGTAAATTCTTATCCATCTTTTGGTCCACAATTCTACACATTTCCACCAGTCTATTTTTTAATTTCACCTTTTCATTTCCTTCATACACGTCTTCCAAAATCTTCGAGACATCATATGCAGTATCCAAAGACCTTAATTCTCTCCTTTTTAGATAAATTGCTATAAAATGCATATTTTTCCTTCTCATTTTCATCATAAGAAGAGATCACATCTGCAGAATTAACACCACCAGATGAAAGAGTATACTTATTCTCAATAAACTTCTAGGTCTTGAAACCAAGAGAGATAATATATCCTCTCATCTGACCCTTCCAATATTTGTAGTTAGTTTAATTAGACATAGGGATCATTAATTTGTGTGCCATCAGATCTTCCTTAAGTAGGTAATCTCTATAGAAGAAACCACAAGCTCTAATACCAATTGTTAAATAGGCGCAGGACAACTAAGAGGGGGGTGAATCAATTGTCACACAAATTTAACCTTAAAACTTTCTCAACTTAATGAACACCAAATTTTTACATGGAAAACCCAGTAAGGGAAAAACCATGTTGAGAGTTAACTCATAATATAAAGATTATTTAAACTAAATACAAGGGCTCACTTCCCAAAACAGGACTCACTATCCAAATACAAAGGCTCACTACCTACAAAGATGACTCACTATCCAAATACAAAGGCTCACTACATACAAAGAACTCACTTTGCAATAGAGAGGGTCAATGTGTATAGATACAAAAGAGAAAAAAAGATCCACCACTCCCATTAAAGCACATTTGTTGTATTGTAGAAACCTTCAATTCACTACCTTCAACAAACTAAAAAAATACTATCACAACTCACTCACTCACACTTCTACTCTTATGATTTGTTGGACACTTTTGTCACTTTGCATCTCACTGTCATACATCTCTTTACAATTCAAATTACTTTTATACTATTCTCAACCTTTGAAAAATTTACCAAGGTCAGCCACAATACATCCAAATTAGGTCAGAAACTCTAAATTCCCATAGTGGAAAGGAATAAGAGTGGACCAATAAAACATATAACCAAGACCACAAATAATATTCTCGAATCTTCTACATGCTTTCTTGATTAAATTTTATTCATTAAATAAAGTGTAAACAGTAGGTTAGCCAAACCTAATGAAAACACAAATACACATTAATGTACATGTTTCCCAACTAGAATATGACATGCAGACACAAAAACACACTTCCTTAAGCATGATAATATATTTCAAAACCTTCCAGATACATTCATAACAAGAACAACATGATTCAATCATTGAATTTCATTCATCAGACAATTTGGACTCTAGAGATACACACAAGCATACAGAAACATGATTTATAGATCTCTAGACTTCAAACCTTTTCACCAAAGCATAGGAATGAACTTCACATAGCATATTCTAGATCCACGAGCTCTCAAAAAAAATAGAGAAAAAATGTAGAGCAACAATATTTATCCTAGTCCATAGAATACTGACTTTAACAGTAGAACATAGATACCAATGGGCACAAATTTAATGTACCAACTCACTAGAAGTTAAAACTCAACATATATCACCGCTAATGCACCTTTATCAAACCTTCAGGTCTACACAAGCATAGGATAAACATAGGATAAATGTGGAGCACATACCAAAGCACAATCTAAATACATTCCTTCTTCTAACTTCACTTCTATATTAATTTTCTCAAAAACACTTGGAAGCTCATGAACACAACACTTCTACAACTATATAAGATAGTTCTATGTACTTGCAACATCTCAACAACATCTCAATCATACATGTACAATCTGCAACATATTGAACTGTGTTGACATCAATGAAAACATCAATGACAACGCCACTAAACTAGCTCATACTTACAACACCTATTGGGTGTAAAATAATCAATAGGGGAAAGATATTAGGTGTATGATTATTATTTTTGAGCCTGTGCATCTTGTGGAATAATTTTTTTGTGGCTAATTATCCTAATGGTGTGTTTATTGTGCTATATTATCTACCTACTTGCATTCATGGCATGACCATCCCATCCACTAGTATTGATTATGATTGGCCTCTATTGATATGGAATACTTTTTTTGTGTTAGATTGATCCTAGGTGATGAATTTCAAATGTTAATAGTGTTACAATTGTATTTGGTTTGATTCCATAGGTTTATATAATGTATAAGGTTATAATTTTTGGAAGCAATTGGTAGGTGTATATTTTTTCTAGGGTTTCAACTCATGCCTTTTCTAATTATAGGATGGATATGGATTCATGGGTTATGTGAGGGATAAGATGCATGTATATATGTTGTGTAGAGAATGTATCCATTAATGTTTATATTTCTATAGGAAGGTATTTTATGGTTGTGAATACTTCCCTTTTCATATTCACTTATATGATTGTAACATGCAATTTGTGAATAAAATAGTATTTTAAATATTACAATCTTTGGAATGACATTTTCCATGTTTCAAATGCACTATATAAAACTCAATTTTGATGACTAAGTATGCTCTTTGTATAATATTTTTTCTTTTATGGAGTATGTACCAAAATCAATTCTTTCATGTTTCCTTTAATTGTTCTCTTTCTTGTCACTTATGACTTTATAACCCATTGGATGCACTAGTCTCTAGTCTACCTAGCCAATCTCAATTCATCAATAAAAAACATAAATCAATAGTATAGGAGTAGGACTAGTTTGTATATATTGATAACCTCATGATATAACTAGGGATAAATCTTCATTGACTCTCAAATGAATGTATTGTATGTATTTTACATTGTTTTACTTGGTTTAGTGATAGTCATTGGGGAAAAGTAGGTATGTTGGGTTTGGCTATATCATTTAATTTTTTTTTTGTTCATTATATGTGATCTCAATAGATATTAAGGTATACCCCTAGGAGCAACCTCTTGAGTCTAAGATGATATTAAAGAATGGGAGATAAAACCTACTATCATAGAGTTAGACATTAACACTCCATAGTTTGTTGATGGGATGATCTAACTTATATGATAAAAAATTGTAGCCTTGTGAGTGATATTTTTCTCTAGGAAGTGGAGCAGCATTTTCTAGCATCAACATAAGGGTATATACATAAGATAACATCTAGAGGGAGCTAGAATAATATTGAAGGGTTAATAGACCAAGATGAGATAATGGAACATAGGGTGAAATGAGAGAGGGTATAATGGGATGAGAATAAAAGGGGATAATTAAACATACTATGAACTAGTAGAGATTATGATCTAATTAGGATCTAGACTAATTGCATTTGAATTCTTAATGTTTGCAAATCATGTAATCCAAATTACATAAACAAAATTAACACATTAACATGTGAATTAAGTAGAAATACAATTCATGCATACATTATTGAAATGATGCATTGAAAACTGAAGGTGAAAAGAACAAAATTAAGAAAGAAGAAGAGAGAGAGAGTGCAAATCATCTAATAATGGAGTTTGCCACAAACATGACTACATATCCAGGTCCACTCCAATACAGTGAGACCAATCTGATTAATCTCCAAAAATCAATTACAATTGCACCAAGATCACTTCGGCAGCATGACAATACTCCGACTTACAAAAAGGCTGAAAAATAATCTCCTTAGAAAAATCTCCCTATTCCTCTAATTCAATTCTTCACCACCTAGACTTGAAAATTCTGAGTACCAAAGTCACTCCTAAACTCCCCTTTTATACATTAAGTTTACTCAAAGTGGCCTCTAACCAATTGATTTTACAATATTTCCTATATCCCCTTTACATGGAAAAATACTTGAAAATCCCCCCATAATTACATAATAATCCTTTTAAAAATATTACCTTAGCCCCTCTTATCCCTTATTCGAGCTTTAACTATTTCCAATAGTTACAACTAATCCTTCTAAAAGGATTATTGTTTTACAAATTGGAGGAATTTATTAAATTAAGGAGTATTTCGTTTCCAAATTTCCACAAAACTATCCAATGCCACTTGTATTTTAAAACAATACAATATACAATGTTGGTTTGAAATTCTCATTTAAAATAGGGGATGAGTTTGGTTACAAGCTATTTACATCCCTTAAAAATAGGGATCATTTTGTTTTCCCTAAAAAAAAGTAGCCTAAAAAAATAGGATGATTTTTTTTTTAAATAATGGTGATCCCCTTTTATAGGGAGGGCCACATTTTTTTCTTAAGGAAGTGATTTAATTATTAAAATGGAGGGCATGGCTGTTATTAATTTATTTATTTATTTTTATATATATATTTTTAAATAAAGCCATGTCCAACAAATTGCCGCCACGTGTAACTTCGGGAAGCCACCATGTGTCACCTCATGATTCATCCATGTCAGCATGATGACATCATGCTGACGTCATCATTGTACCTTCAAGTCAACCACGAGCTTTGACCTTCCATATCTTGCACATATGAGCTCCGATTTGCACAAAACGAACACCGTTCAAAAGCTCTTGCCGATCTCTTCACATTGAAATCAATTTTGACCACTTTTGGTGACATCAAATTTTGACCTTTTTTTCTTGCCTTGGGCCCTGAGTTGACCAATTGTTGACTAAACTTTGACCAACAATAACTTGGGCTCCGTAGCTCTGTTTGACTCCATTCAAGTTGTGCTTGGAATCAGGACATCAAGCTCTTTTTGATGGTACTAAAATTTGGAGTATTAGAGATTCTTCAATTTTAGTGAAAATATCCACTAGATCAAGCCTCCCCACTGAGATCTTTTGGACCTCCAAAAGTGGCATTTATTCAAACATCAAGTGAGGACTTGGCATCCCCACTTGTCCTGTATCCTCTGTACATTTGTATACCTGGCTCACAAGCACAATGAAGACTGCAACAACATTGTTGAATATAAACATCATTCTATCACTTCCATAAGCATCTCCATCAATTGTCGTAGCCACTAACCCACAAATATTGACTAGCATCAAGCTGAACAATAATGCAAATATGAAAGAGAACAAATGTAAACATATCATCTTTCACATGAGAAACATTTTTACCCAAAGGACCATCAATGCTTTCAATCATCATTCCCTCATGCTGTATTGTGGGTGCATCCTGCGACATCTGACCCTGGTTAGCTACTCCAAGTTCCTATCTAGAACCACCTATGCTGACTGACATAAGAGTTAAATATTTACTTGCATTAATCACCCTCTTTAATTGTCCTGTGTTTGTAGAAGAATGATCAGTCTTAATCCTATGAGAATGTACAATATATTGAATGCCATCTTTAAACAAATGATAACGATTCTTTTCCATATAGAAAATAGCTTTCCGATCATATAGATAAGGGCTACCCAAAACTATCCCACATATATCTAGTGGAACAACATCAAACTATACTTCATCCATAAACTTGCTTGTGATTGCGAATTTTAAACTGCATTGTCTTGTTACTTGCAACTTATCATTCTCGAAAATCCAACCTAGTGGATGACATTTCTTATGTAATGTAGTTTTTAATCCCAAGTTTCTTACAACATCTTCATAAATTAAGTTAACTTGAGAACCACTATTTATGAGTGCATCAATTTTAATGTTCTTAGCAACAACCCTTAAATGAAATAGCTCATCCCTTTTCTTATCTTCAGAGACACCATTAACTTCAAAAGTAGAAGCATAACTATCAAAGGAAATGTTGGAAATAGGAGATTTACCTTTCAAACCCATAGCTGTTATCTTTGTTTCATCATCAAAATTGGAACCAAGATCCATAACAACATTTAGTTTTGCTCATACCCTTCTATTTCGATTCTATCTTTGGAGCCCACTTAGGCTTCAATTCAGGATGTAACTTCCAACAATGATCTTTGTCATGACCCTTCCTATCACAATGAGAGAAAGAAAGTTTGTCATCCTTCTTGACTATAGTTGTCTTCTTTCCTTTGCCTATCTGTGCATTCTTAGAAGATTTTTTTACAGAGTTATCATTATCAATGAAAGAACCCTTTCCCCTTGACTCTAAGTGTGTAGCTTGAATAGACACTTCATC
>VDFB02000017.1:43098099-43230463 GCA_007258455.2 Sequoia sempervirens | reverse complement strand
AACAAAATCTAGAAATATAATCTTCCAAACTCTCATCCTCCTTCTGCTGAATTCAGAATATGTTATCACCTTTGCTAGCACTCTTACAATATTCCTTATAATTTTCAAGGAATTTTGTTTGCATGGCTGCCCAACTATCAAAAATGCCTCTTCCTAGAATCATGAACCATCTAAGAGCTCTCTCCTTCAAGGTGGAAGGAAATAACTTCAATTTATGAGCGTCTGTGTTGTAGTCATAACTGAGATAGAGGACATCAAACTCAAACAAAAAAGTTTTTGGGTCCTCTGTAACTAGGCCATAAAACTTGGGAAGCAAGGAAGAGGGAATGTTTTTAAGATTGTCAGTATCTCTCTGGGGAACAATGGGAAACTCAAATGCTCGAGGTGGATTATTTTCCATGTTTTCTTGGTGGAATAACAGAGCGAATGGATTTTCCTCAGGTTTGTTGTCAGCTAGGTCAAATGGTAGTTCAACAAATAGGTTTTCAAGGAGAAACCTTCCCAGTGCGTCTCTTCTTCTTCTATGCATGCAATACGATGAATGGTGGTTTGAAATATTTTGAAATTTTTTTACTAACAAACTAAACTAATACTAAAAATGACTTCTAAAGAATTCTTAGCTGGATGCCATCTCCGACAATGGTGTCAAAAATGGTAGCGCCCACAAAAAGATATGAAAATCATAGTAAAACCTTTCCTAGGAATTGGACATTCCAACAGGTGACTAATATCTCTCTATGGACGTTCATTTACTTGTCAAACCAGGGAATGTATACTTTAAATGGCGTAGCACAATATATGCACTAAGAACTGGCTTCGGTCAAAACTTAGTAGAAATAAATACTGGAAAGGAATTCTATCTACGCTATAGGAAGGTAATGCAAAGTTCTTTAACTCAACTATGATTTGATTAAAATAGAAACCATAACAGCTACGACTGAAACACAAATTGTGAACTAGCCTTATACTACAGGAACAGGCACAGGGATGGATTCCCTATGTTGTAGGAGCAATACAAGACTGAGTTTGTATGAAAACTTCAAAGATGAAAGCTAACTGAAGATCAACAGAAAAGAACAACTAACTAACTAGATACAGATACTTACTAAGTGGGCCCCCTTAGCAAGCATCTACTGATTATACAGGTGCTAAACTCAAAACTCCATTAAACTTTATTCATGAAAACAGAATGGTATACATTGCTTTGTTGATATGGAAACTAACAACAAACTATGTCTCTTGTCAAACAGATTTTTCTTTTCATTATTATACTGATTCTTACATGATATCTGCTATCACTATGCTTCTATCTTACTCTAACCATCATCTCCCTTCTCACTCATGCAGGAGGAGTACTTTATTTAAAATCACGAGAGCAACTAACTAACTAACCCTTTTAAAGAAATATGTGGAAGTAAAGTGTATCCCAGAATCAAGGAACAAACTTCATAAATGAATTTATGCATTCAACCCGATCCAGAGAGAATCTAGCGCTCCACTCTTTCTAGATTGACTGTCATTAAAAATCTTTCCCAATAGTTTCGGTCAAAGATTCTTCGCCAGAGCTTCCTCGAAGTCATGCAGGAAATAGACTTTACTACAAGGCCGAGATTGGCTACACTCAACTCAATCATTCTTCAACAACCTGTGAAACAAAAGGTAACATATGTGAAAGAAAAGGCGTATGGCACATACATGATATCCGTTCATTAATAACACATTTAAATTTATTTCATCATTCAAAAACTGTATGTGATATACCAGTCATTTGGGGAGTCAACAGGGAAATAAATGTAATCAAGTCAACACAATAAGCTGTAGGAATATGAAAATATTTTGCTACAAGGTATCCCGATAAAAGGTTTCAACAGAGTTTAAATAGCCACAAAATAACAAAAGTAAAGATATTAAGAGTCCATCATAATAACCAAACTATGAGCACATTTTAAGCTCATCACTATGCATTCCATGAAAACTAATTGAACCTTTTACACAGATCTTTTCTCCTGAATCATTACCAAACATAACTAAACCACCATCATAACTCTCAATTTTAGTGAACCAGACCTTATCTCTAATCATGTGATTTGAACATCCACTATCAATTAGCCAATAGTCTTCATCCTGTCTTGCATGAAAAGTGGTAATCAAAGTACCTTCCATCCTATTCTTCTTAACCTCTGAAGCTTTCTTACTTACACTTTTTTGAGGGTTAGTGGATATAGATTTACTTTACAAAGCTAAGAATAAGTATTCACTATCATCAACTTCATTGTCAGATTCATTATCAGAAATACCTATCTCTTCCTTAACATTGTACAACTTCTTATACTTCTTATCCTTCCTATCCTTATCTTTATAATACTTATTATTCTTATGTGTATCCCTATTTGGACATCTTGAAGCATAATGACCAATATTACCACAACTAAAGTATTTAAAGGGTAACATACCTTTATACGTTTTGGTACCTTTTTTTCAACTTCTTGGTGAAGTTATCTTCCAACTCATCAACACCATCACTATCTAGTTCCTCCTTAATCTTCATTTCTTTATATGTCATATCTATCGGGTATGTGTACGATCATCATGGAAAAAATAGGTCGTTAAGTGGCAAAAAATTCAAAAAAATAGAGTTAGGAAACTTTATATAAAAATTTGAATAAGTTATCTATATTATTTTTAAAATAAGTAAGAATAGAATTTGTAGAAAATTGAATCTAATTTCTAAACTACTAGATTTTTTAAAAAACCATTTTCTGGGTGAAAATTTGAAATTTCAATGCAAAGCAGTAAATTTAAATTTCAAGGAAAAATAAGAAGTAGGTGTTTGTTCGTGGACCACCCTAACCACATGATAAAATGATGCTAACATGTTTTTTATAAGATTTTACATATATGAGGAATCACCGATGTGATGCATATTTTTGTAATTTGTTTCCCAAGTAAATTATTAATTTTATCTTAATTACAACTTTTTGGCAAATATAAAAGTTGTATGTCCTAATCTCACCTTAACTTGGTCAAAATCTCATTAAATTCATTTTTTTTCTTTTAATCCTATATCATGCAAATCATAGAATGTGAGGCATGTTTTAGATTCAAAAAATGTGATACCGTTTGAAAGCTATAGATGTTTTTCAATCAGCCTATCAATCAGGACTTTAGTCGTAATTCAAATATAAAATGAATAATAATTATTTATTAAATTCAAAGTAAAAGCATAATTTATAAATGGGATGGAAAGTTGAGAATCTCTTTTAAAAATCCTTTTCGTATTAATAATTTGTAAAAAAAATGGGCTTGCAAGCCGCCATACCCATTATATTGTAACTTTTGGCTCATCATGATCCTACACATAGATTCAGGTTTTCTTCTATCTTGTCATCTTTCTAGAACTTTCTCAATTGAAATGCTTGTAAGGTGTCAAACAAGTGTTCCAAGTTGTACTTCCTAGGAGATCATACATTTCTTCAATCACATAAATTTTATCACTATAGCTGTCTAGTAGAGTGATAAGGATCTTCTCAATTATGTCTTCATATGATAGCTTTCCTCCTTGATTTCTAACTTCATTTGCAATTTGTTCAACCTTGTGAAAGAAACTTGTAAATTATTATCCAACTTCCATCTTCTGGTCCACAAATCTACACTTTTCTGCCAGTCTCTTTGTCAATTTCACCTTTTCATTTCCTTCATACATGTCTTCCAAATTCTTCTAGACATCATATGTAGTATCCAAAGACCTTAATTCTTTCATTTTTAGATAAACCTCTATAAAATGCATATTTTTCCTTCTCATTTTCTTCATAAGCAGAGATCTCATCTACAAAATTAACACCACCGCATGAAAGAAAGTATACTTATTCTCAATAAACTTCTAGGTCTTGAAACCAAGAGAGATAATATATCCTCTCATCTAAACATTCCAATCTTTGTAATTTGTTCAATAAAACATGGGGATCATTAATTTGTGTGCCATTAGATCTTCCTTAAGTGGGTAAGATCTATAGGGAAACCACAACCTCTAATACCAATTTTTAAACAAGCCCAGTACAACTAAGACAGGGTAAATCACTTTTCACACAAATTTAACCTTAAAACTTTCTCAACTTAATGAACACCAAATTTCTTTTACATGGAAAACTGAAAAGTGGAAACCATGTTAAGAGTTAACTCATAATATAAAAGCATTTGCTTCAAACCAAATACAAGGCTCACTTCCCAAAACAGACTCACTATCCAAATAAAGGCTCACTACCTACAAAGATGACTCACTATCCAAATACAAAGGCTCACTACATACAAATAACTCACTGCAATAGAGAGGGTCAATGTGTATAGATACAAAGAGAAAAAGATCCACCACTCCCATTAATGCACATTTGTTGTATTGTGAAAACTTCAATTCACTGCATTCAAGAAATTGAAAAAATACTATCACAACTCACACACACTTCTACTCCTATGATTTGTGGCACACTTTTGTCACTTTGCATCTCACTGTCATATACATCTCTTCACAATTCAAATTGTTGTTATACTATTCTCAACCTTAGAAACATTTACCAATGTTAGCCACAATACATCTTTTCTTAAATTCAAATTAGGTCAGAAACTCTAAATTCCCATGGTGGAAAGGAATAAGAGTGGACCAATTAAACATATAACAAAGACCACAAATAACATTCTTGAATCTTCTACATGCTTTCTTGATTAAATTTTATTCCTTGAATAAAGTGTAAACACTAGGTTGGCCAAACCTGATGGAAAAAAAATACGCATTAATGTTCATGCTTCCCAACCAGAAGATGTAATGTAGACACAAGAAAAAACTTCCTTAAGCATGATAATACATTTCAAAACCTTCCAGATACATCATCCACAACAAGAACAATAGGATTCAATCATTGAATGTCTTTCATCAAACAATTTGGACTCTGGAGATACACACTAGCATACTGAAACCTAATTTCTAGATCTCTAGACTTCAAACCTCTTCACCAAAGCATAGGAAAGACCTTCACACAACATACTGTAGATCGATGAGATCTCAAAAAAAAAAGAGAAAAATGTAGAGCAACAATATTTCTCCTAGTCTACAGAATATTGAATTTACTGGTAGAACATAGATACGGATGGAAACAAATTTCATGTACCAACTTACCAGAAGTTGATACTCAACATATTTCACCGCTAACTCACCTTTATCAAACCTTTAGGTCTATACAATCATAGGATAAACATAGCATAAATGCGGAGCACATACCAGAGCACAATCTGAATACATTCCTTCTTCTAACTTCACTTCTATATTACTTTTCTCAAAACCACTTGGAAGCTCATGAAGACAACACATCTACAACTATATAAGATAGTTCCATGTACTCACAACATCTCAACAACATCTCAATCATACATGTACAATCTGCAACATACTGAACTGCGTTGACATCAATGAAAACATCAATGACAACACCACCAAACTAGCTCATACTTACAACAGTTATTGGGTGTAAAATAATCAATAGGGGAAAGATCTTAGGCCTATGATGATTTTTTTTTGTGCCTGTGCATCTTGTGAAATAATTTTGTTGTGGCTAATTATCTTGATGGTGTGCTTATTGTGCTATATTATCTACCTACTTTCATTCATGGCATGACCATCCCATCCACTAGTATTGATTATGATTGGCCTCTATTGATATGGAATACTTTTTTTGTGTTAGATTGATCCTAGGTGATGAATTTCAAATGTGAATAGTGTTACAATTTTGTTTGGTTTGATTCCATAGGTTTATATATTGTATAAGGTTATAATTTTTTGAAGAGGTTGGTTCTTCTTGTATTTTTCGAAGGTTGTGTAGGTGTATTTTTTTTCTATGGTTTTAGCTCATGCCTTTTCTAATTATAGGATGGATATGGATTCATGGGGTATGTGAGGGATAAGATGAATGTATATATGTTGTGTAGAGAATGTATCCATTCATTTTTATATTTCTATAGGAAGGTATTTTATGGTTGTAAATACTTCTCCTGCCATATTCACTTATATGCATGCAATTGGTGAATATAACACTATTTTAAATATTACAATATTTGGAATGACATTTTCCATGTTTCAAATGCACTATATAAAGCTCAATTTTGATGACTAAGTATGATCTTTGTATAATATTTATTCTTTGATGGATTATGTTCCCAAATCAATTCTCTTATGTTTCCTTTGATGTTTCTCTTTCTTGTCACCTATGACTTTATAACCTATTGGATGCACTAGTCTCTAGTCTACCTAGCCAATCGTAATTCATCAATAAAAAACATAAATCAATAGTATAGGAGTAGGACTAGTTTGTATACATTCATAACCTCATGATATAACTAGGGATCAATCTTCATTGAGCCCCAAATGAATGTATTGTATGTATTTTAAATTGTTTTAAGTTTGGTTCAGTGATAGTCTTTGGGGAAAAGTAGGTATGTTGGGTTTGGCTATATCATTTAATAATTTTTTGTTCATTATATGTGATCTCAATAGATATTAAGGTATTCCCATAGGAACAAACCTCGAGTCTAAGATGATCTTAAAGAATAAGAGATAAAACCCACTATCATAGAGTTAGACATTAACCATCCATATATTTTTGATGGGATGATCTAACTTATATGATAAAAAATTGTAGCCTTGTTAGTGAGACTTTTCTCTAGGAAGTGGAACTGCATTTTGTAGCATCAACATAAGGGTATATGCATAAGATAAAATCTAGAGGGAGGTGGTATAATATAGAAGGGTTAATAGACCAAGAGGAGATAATGGAACATAGGGTGAAATGAGATAGGGTACAATGGGATGAGAATAAAAGGGGATAATTGAACATAATATGAACTAGTAGAGATTATGATCTGATTAGGATCTAGACTAATTGCATTTGAATGCTTAATGTTTACAAATCATGTAATCCAAATTACATAAACAAAATTAACACATTAACATGTGAATTAAGTAGAAATACAATTCATGCATACATTATTGAAATTATGCATTAAAAACTGAAGGTGAAAAGAACGAAATTGAGAAAGAAGAAGAGAGAGAGAGTGCAAATGATCTGATAACAGAGTTCGCCACAAACGTGACTACATCTCTGGGTCTGCTCCAATAGAGTGAGACTGATCTGATTAATCTCCAAAAATCAATTACAATTGCACCAAGAGCACTTCGGCAGCATGACAATACTCTGACTTACAAAAAGGCTCAAAAATAATCTCCTTAGAAAAATCTCCCTATTCCTCTGATTCAATTCTTCACCACCTAGACTTGAAAATTCTGAGTACCAAAGTCACTCCTAAACTCCCCTTTTATACATCAAGTTTACTCAAATTGGCCTCTAACCAATTGATTTTACAATATTTCCTATATCCCCTTTACATGGAAAAATACTTGAAAATCCCCCATAATTACATAATAATCTTTTTAAAAATATTACCTTAGCCCCTCTTATCCCTTATTCGGGCTTTAACTATTTCCAATAGTTACAACTAATCCTTTTAAAAGGATTATTGTTTTACAATTGGAGGAATTTATTAAATTAAGGAGTATTTCGTTTCCAAATTTCCACAAAACTATCCAATGCCACTTGTATTTTAAAACCATACAATATACCATGTTGGTTTGAAATTCTCATTTAAAATAGGTGATGAGTTTGGTTACGGGCTATTTACATCCCTTAAAAATGGGGATCAATTTGTTTTCCCTAAAAAAACATAGCCTAAAAAATTAGGATGAATTTTTAAAATAATGGTGATCCCCTTTTATAGGGAGGTCCACGTTTTTTCTTAAGGAAGTGATTTAATTATTAAAATGGAGGGCATGGCTATTATTAATTTATTTATTTTATATATATATTTTTAAATAAAGCCATGTCCAACAAATTGTCGCCATCTGTAACTTTGGGAAGCCACCATGTGTAACCTGATGATTCATCCATGTCAGCATGATGACATCATGCTGACGTCATCATTGTACCTTCAAGTCAACCTAGTCAACCACGAGCTTTGACCTTCCATATCTTGCACATATGAGCTCCGATTTGCACAAAAAAATGCCTTCAAAAAGCTCTTGCCGATCTCTTCACATTGAAATCAATTTTGACCACTTTTGGTGACATCAAATTTTGACCTTTTTTCTTGCCTTGGGCCCTAAGTTGACCAATTGTTGACTAAACTTTGACCAACAATAACTTGGGCTCCGTAGCTCTGTTTGACTCCATTCAAGTTGTGTTGGAATCAAGACATCAAGCTCTTTTTGATGGTACTAAAATTTTGAGTATTAGAGATTCTTCAAGTTTTAGTGAAAATATCCACTAGATCAGGCCTCCCCACTAGAGATATTTTGGACCTCCAAAAGTGGCATTTATTCAAACATCAAGTGAGGACTTGGCATCCCCACTTGTCCTGTATCCTCTATACATTTGTATACCTCACTCACAAGCACAATGAAGACTGCAACAACATTGTTGAATATAAACATCATTCTATTACTTCCATAAGCATCTCCATCAATTGTCATAGCCACTAACCCACAAATATTGACTAGCATCAAGCTAAACAATAATGCAAATATCAAAGAGAACAAATCAATCTTTCACATGAGAAACATTTTTACCCAAGGGACCATCAATGCTTTCAATCATCATTCCCTCATGTTGTATTGTGGGTGCATCCTGCGACATCTGACCCTGGTTAGCTACTCCAAGTTCCTGTCTAGAACCACCTATGCTGACCAACATAAGAGTTAAATCTTTACTTGCATTAATCACCCTCTTTAATTATCCTATGTTTGTAGAAGAATGATTAGTCTTAATCCTATGAGAATGTACAATATACTGAATGCCATCTTTAAACAAATGATAATGATTCTTTTCCCTGTAGAAAATAGCTTTCTGATCATATAGATAAGGGCAACCCAGAACTATCCCACATATATCTAGTGGAACCACATCAAACTGTACTTCATCCACAAACTTGCTAGTGATTGTGAATTTTAAAGTGCATTGTGTTGTTACTTGCAACTTATCATTCTCACAAATCCAACCTAGTGGATAAGGTTTCTTATGTAATGTAGTTTTTAATCCGAAGTTTCTTACAACATCTTCAGAAATTAAGTTAACTTTAGAACCACTATTTATGAGTGCATCAATTTTAATGTTCTTAGCAACAACCCTTAAATGAAATAGTTCTTTCCTTTTCTTATCTTCAGAGACACCATTAACTTCAAAAGTAGAAGCACAACTATCAAAGGAAACGTTGGAAATAGGAGCTTTACCTTTCAAACCCATAGTTGTTATCTTAGTTTCATCATCAAAATCAGAACCAAGATCCATAACAACATTTGCGGATTTCTCCTTACCCTTCTATTTCTGATTCTATCTTTGAGCCCACTTAGGCTTCAATTCAGGATGTAACTTCCAACAATGATCTTTGTCATGACCCTTCCTATCACAATGAGAGAAAGAAAGTTTGTCATCCTTCTTGACTGTAGTTGTCTTCTTTCCTTTGCCTATCTCTGCATTCTTAGAAGATTTTTTTACAGAGTTATCATTATCAATGAAAGAACCCTTTCCCCTTGACTCTAAGTGTGTAGCTTGAATAGACACTTCATCCAAATTACAAGGGTTCAAAACCAAAATGGAATGTCCAAGATATGAATGAAGACCTCCTATGTACTTTAACAAAGTATCTTGGGTGTACAAAGGTACATTTAATGCAATAGCCTTCTTTTTGAATTCATGGGTGTACTCTTGGATAGTTTGACCTTTCCCTTGTTTAAACACTTGCCAGCTCATCATTAATTGTTGCATGTGACCTAAGGGATATAATTTCTTTTTAAGAGAATTAATAAATTCTGACCAAGACAAATTGACTCTACCATGTTGTGAAATTTCTACTCTAGTCCTACTCTCCCACTAGGTAAGAGTTGTACCTCCCAATTGAAGAGTGGCTAACTGGATCCTAGAAGCATCATCAAAGAGGTTTTGAACTGTACAATAAACTTCTACTTGCTGAATCCAATCATCTAGTTTTTCAACATCTAATTCACCACAATACTTAGGTAGTTCAAATTTTACATCCAATTTAATCTGATACTTATTTACACCCTTAAAAGGATTACTAGAAAGAGAATGTGTAGAAGAAGGAGAATGAGGAGAAGGAGGAGTAGACAGAGGAGATTTTGGTGGTTCATCACCACCTCCTAGTTGCTTCTTCTTGCTTTTACTGTCTCCATGATCTTCTTCACATTTCAGGTGTTCTTCCCTTTCTTTGAGTAGCATCTCCAACGTAGCTCTCATCTGCCAAAAAGTTATTCGAAACTTTTGCTCACTAAGTTCTTCAGGTACCTCCATTCCAAACATAGACATCTTCAAAAAAGTTTTTCATTTCCTGATCTCAAGATTAAACTCCTCAAGCTTGCCTTCACCCTTCTGAATCCTGGATCTTGTTAGCATTCAAAATCAACTGCAATAATAATCACCAGAAGCTTTGATACCACTTTATCTAATTAGGATCTAGACTAATTGCATTTGAATGCTTAGTGTTTGCAAATCATGTAATCCAAATTACATAAAAAAAATTAACACATTAACATGTGAATTAAGCAGAAATACAATTCATGCATACATTATTGAAATTATGTATTAAAAACTGAAGGTGAAAAGAACGAAATTGAGAAAGAAGAAGAGAGACAGAGTGCAAATGATCTGATAGCAGAGTTCACCACAAACATGAGTACATCTTTGGGTCCACTCCAATAGAGTGAGACTGATCCGATTAATCTCCAAAAGTCAATTACAATTGCACCAAGAGCACTTCGATAGCATGAAAATACTCTGACTTACAAAAAGGCTCAAAAATAATCTCCTTAGAAAAATCTCCCTATTCCTCTGATTCAATTCTTCACCACCTAGACTTGAAAATTCTGAGTACCAAAGTCACTCCTAAACTCCCCTTTTATACATCAAGTTTACTCAAATTGGCCTCTAACCAATTGATTTTACAATATTTCCTATATCCCCTTTACATGGAAAAATACTTGAAAATACCCCCATAATTACATAATAATCTTTTTAAAAATATTACCTTAGCCCCTCTTATCCCTTATTTGGGCTTTAACTATTTCCAATAGTTACAACTAATCCTTTTCAAAGGATTATTGTTTTACAACTTGGAGGGAATTTATTAAATTAAGGAGTATTTCGTTTCCAAATTTCCACAAAACTATCCAATTCCACTCGTATTTTAAAACCATACAATATACAATCTTGGTTTGAAATTCTCATTTAAAATAGGGGATGAGTTTGGTTATGGGCTATTTACATCCCTTAAAAATAGGGATCAATTTGTTTTCCCTAAAAAAATGTAGACTAAAAAAATAGCATGAATTTTTAAAATAATGGTGATCCCCTTTTATAGGGAGGACCACATTTTTTTAAATGAACCCATGTCCAACAAATTGCCACCACATGTAGTTTTGGGAAGCCACCATGTGTCAGCTCATGATTCATCCATGTCAGCATGATGACATCATGTTGACGTCATCATTGTACCTTGAAGTCAACCTAGTCAACCACAAGCTTTGACCTTCCATATCTTGCACATACGAGCTTCAATTTACACAAAAAAAACCATCGGAAAGCTCTTGCCGAGCTCTTTGCGTTGACATCAATTTTGACCTCTTTTTTGCCTTGGGCCCTGAGTTGACCAGTTGTTGACTAAACATTGACCAGCAATAACTTGGGCTCTGTAGCTCTATTTGACTCCATTCAAGTTGTACTGGAATCAGGACATCAAGCTCTTTTTGATGGTGCTGAAATTGGAGTATTAGAGATTCTTCAATTTTTAGTGAAAGTATCCACCAGATCAGATTAGTGTGATGGGATAGGAGAGGATCATGAAATATAGGGTAAAATAATATATGTTAATAGAATATATTGGGTAGGTGCAGGATCATGATGGGCCAAAAAGTTGCAATATTATGGGTATTTGTAGGGTATGTGGCTGACGACTTTTTTTTACCCAAATTTGATAAAACGAAAAAGGTTTTTAGATGAGATTCTCAGCTTTCCACCAATATAGGGTATGTGGCTGATGACTTTTTTTACCCAAAATTGATAAAACGAAAAGGGTTTTTAGACGAGATTCTCAACTTTCCACCAATATAAATTATGCTTTAATTTAAATTTAATAAATAATTATTATTTATTTTCTATTAGCATTATGACTAAAGTCTTGATTGATAGGCTGATTGAAAAACATCTATAACTTTCAAATAGTACCACATTTTTTGAATCCAAAACATGTATCACATTCTATGCTTCACATACTATATGATATATAAATAAATAAAAAAAAAATTATGAAGTTTTGACCAAGTTAAGATGGTCAAACATACAAGTTTTTATATCTTTTAAAAGTTGGAATAAAAAATTCATAATTAATTATTTACTTGGAAAAAAATTACAAAAAATATGCATCACATTTAGACATGAGTCCTCTACTTATATATAAAAACTTATATAAAGTATGATATTTTACTATGGTTAGGGTGGTCAGACAGACAACTACTTATTTTTTCCCCGAAATTTAAGTACTACTGCATTGAAATTTCAAATTTTCACTAAAGAGATTTTATGTATTTTTAAATAAACCTAGTAGTTTAGAAACTACATTAAATTTTCCACTAATTCTATTATTACATATTTTTGAAATAATATAGATAACTTATTCAAATTTTTATGTACAGTTTCCCAACACTGACTTTTCTGAATTTTTTGCCAGTTAAGGGCTTATTTTTCCATGATGATCCTACACATAACCTATTATAGGATATGTATGCTTTATGTATACACAGGGCTATATTTATTAACCTGTTGGTTTTTTGACTATTTAGTCCTCAAAACTCTCATTTATAAAAATATTTTAAGGTGAAGTTGAAATACATGATTTTGGTACATTATCTGGGATTTTACTTTTAGTTATGGATTTATGAAGCATGATTAATAATGAATGTTATTAATACATAGAAATCTACAATGTGACATGTTATAAAAATATGTGATCAAGGCATCATTTTACTTTAACTTATCCTTCCACCACCATTTTAAAATATTTAAATGTACTTTTCACATTTAGGAGTATTTTTGGGCCCACCTTCTTTTATGGTTAGAGTTGACACTTGTGTTAAACCTTTTGTGATAATAGAGTTGATTAAAATTTCAAGTTGCACATGTGTACAAAAATTTAAGGAGATTTATGTGAAGTGGTACAAATTATTTGTCATATTTCATTATGTAGACACGTCAAATTGACATTATGCATCACATTCGCTCATCAAATAAATAAATCAAGTTTATTTGTCAATCTCCTAAAGTCATCAGCTTAAATCAAATAAATCAAACTTGATCTTATCATCAATCTTTTCAATCAAATAAATCAAACATCCATCATAATGCATTTCCATCCTTTCTGATTTAAATAAATCAAATATTTATCTCAAAAAGGTCAAAACATCGTAATCATCATCCTAGCTAATTAATCCTAATTAAATGCTAATCTCACCCACTTGCATTCTCTAGATTTAGCCACTTGCACATATAAATCAATTTATTGATTTATTAAATCCAAGATTTTCCATCAACATGGCATTTATGGGGAATATTACCTCAACTTTGAATTCAAATGCAAGTTGATTTATCCCTCCAACATTGCATTTATTGCTCATTTTCTTGTCCCCCACTTAGCATTTACTCTCAAATTTGAATTCAATTTCTCCCTCTCATGGGCACATTTCCCTAATCTTGCACATCCATTGGCCTATGACATGATGACAAGTGTCCTTTCATTGGTCCAATCTTAGTCCCACATTGGTCTCTCTTCAACACTTAGCATTTTGAAAATCTTTAATAAATGCTTCATCCTCAAGCAAATCCTCCACAATCTTGCAAGGTCACTCTCTTCATTTGAGATTTGATCTTGTCCATTTCACTTCATCATATCCATCATCTACACAACTTGATGCAAGGTCATTATCTTTGAGATTTGATCTTGTCCATTTAGCATCTCCATATCCATAGCAATTTCATCACTAGTTTATCAATCAAGGATTGGGAAAGGGTCACTAGCACATGTGACACCAATCCACTATGGGATAGGTTTAATGTCATGTTTTTATATGCTTTTATTTGGTTTCCCTTGTTTCATTTATGGCATGATTAACATGGCTTATCATTCCATAGGGATGTTGAAATGTTGCTTTATTTTAAACTAACTATTTGCAGATTTCAGCAACCACATTCTGGTGCTAGAAGGAGACCTGTAATGAAAAAAAAAGCGTTAATTCTCCACCACATCTACATATATTCACATGGCTATATTTTCTTTCTATTGCAATGCTTTCTTTCATCATAGTGGTTGTCTTTTCTAAAAGAAAAGTTAGAAGCGGGAAACTATGGGAAAGAGTCATTTCTAAAAGTTACAAGCCTGTCATTTACTAGCTTGAATGCCTTGTCTATGCTTTTACACTGCTATGATTCTTGAGACTGTATTTCCATGAGGTAGAATGTCAAACAGTTACGTGTTTTGTTTATACTCCTGGACTGTCAAATAGTCCATGCGTTTTGTCTATACTCCTGGACTGTCAAATAGTCCACGCGCTTTGTCCATGCTATTGGAATGTTAAACAGTTCACGTGCCTTGTTTCTACTTCCATTTGGACTATCCATTTGAATACTGTGTCATATCCCCATCTTCATTAGTGCCCTGATCATATTTCCATTTTTTTCCTCTCAGCGCTGATGTTTACGGTTACCTTGATTATCATAATATGATCTATTGTCTAGACTGCTTCCTAGCCGTTCCCTCATAGGCCTCTTCCTACCTGTCAAAGGTGTTCTATCTACATATGCTTCATCTGGTATAGATGCGAGTTTCTTCACAACCTATCCACTGCACCCCAGGGTAATTGTGACTCTGGGTTGAGATATCAATTCTTTGAAATCTGCACTCCAAAATCCCTTCAAACCCTGCAGCTTAACTTTCTAGAAAAGCTTAAAGCAGATATTTCGCTACTCTCTGGAGCCCTTTGGTAACCTTCAACAATGCATCAATCGAGTGTTCATCAACACAACAACAATTGTGCTCTGCTCTGCCCTGCTCTATTGTTTTCTCAAGCAGATCAACCGCCCTGTAAAAATGCAGTGTTAAAGGGAAGGGAAGGAAATGTTTAGAAAATTAACCTTGCTTTTCACAGTAGTTGACGGGAAGAGAAAATGAACTTGACATTCATGGCACTTCCTGAAATCGTGTTTTCTGTGAAGCACTTTAATGAAAAGCTCACATGCCATGTATATGCTCTGACAGGTAAACAACTGACATGTTATCTTGAATGACAACTTTATTTTAGATTGTGATGGTGACAACCAGGGGTAGGTGATGATGAATATTATTCACCAGTTAGTGCCAGTGCATGTTGTCTATCCTTTCAACCATTTGATGAAACTACAAGTCTTTAAGGAATTCTGTCAAACAGCTTACATGTGATCTGACTTCTTTTTTATATATATCTGTCAATGCTCCTAAGACTATTCATTTAAACTTTGAATGAAAGGTCCCACTATGGAAATGTCTTCAAGGCTATCCAATGATGTTCTATTAATTTGATTGAATGTTTGTTATTATGTGCTCTTAATTATAGATTTGATATTTTCTCAAACAAGTTGCATTGGATAATTATCTTTAATGTTTATCCACATTGAGCATTATTCTCAAATCCAATCTATTGTGAAATTGTAGAGACTTAACATTTGTTTTCTTTGAGTGCAGGAATAGCAATCTAAGGAATGAAAAAATTATGACTTCTTAACATCTAATTTTACTTTTGGAGCATAACGGAGTAGCAAGAGGGTGAAAGAAAATCGAGAAGATAACAAGCGAATTGGAGTTAGGATGTTGAATATTGAACTTAAACTTTGAAAAACATTTTTTAATGCTTATTGGGAAAATTTGAGACATCCATTTCCTAATTTCAGTTTCTATTTTAGGACAACTTTCTTTCGATTTGAATTTAAAATAAATCATTGTCTTCATTTTTTTATATTTTTTCGAAGTTGGGTTAAAACTGAACATTAGAAACTTACTAGCTTTTTGATTTTGGGCTAAAATTGAACAAAGCAATTTCACACTCAAGTTTGGTGCTTTAAAAAAATCACACAATTGCTTTGAAGGCTATAAAATGAACAAGTGCTTGAATTGTGTGATTTTATCTTTGGTGCATTTTGAGTGTGTATCCTCTCCCCTTGCATTTCGTGCAATCTAGGGTGCAAGAGAAACACTCAAAATGCATTTTATTACTTTGAAACACTTCGATTTGGGTTTAAAATTGAACATCTTGTGCGAGTGTGAGTAGGGGTATTTTCACGTACATTCTCTTTCTTTGTTCCATCAAAGATTGATCGAGTTACAGATTGTGTCTTTGCTTGCTTTTGTTTATCTTAGAGGGCTTGCCTTGGGGAAAAAGTACTCACCCAAGGAACAACTCAACCGGTAACACTCTAAAGCCAAGAGTATTTCCAGTCAGGATATAAATGTGGGTATTTGTTAAATGCCACTATCATGTGGTTGGCTTCGACAAGATGGATCCAAAAGGGGACTCTTGCCGAATGGGTCAATCTCCATGAACGGAAAGTCCTTACTAGAACCCATGTACTAGAATTTTCCAAAATCCTTGATCTATTTGTTGGTGCAAGAATGGTCATTCTGAAGCCATCCCACACTTTTACGGTCTTTAGTAGAAATGGAAAACATGCCATGGGAGTTTCATGGGTGTTGATGCTTGGCTACCCCGATTGATGTTAATGAGCTGTGGAGGGGAGTCAGTGGGGTCAAGCATCTAACCATTCACTAAACATAAGCATAGTTGGACGTGTCCAAGTGGGGATTCAACAAATATTGTCTTTCACATCCATAGGGCTTGTACTTGTTCTTCATTCAAAAACACAGTGTGTTTATCGAAAACATTGCAAAACCAACATTCAACATCATCATCAAAATTTCAAACCCCTTAGTTAGAGCAAATACCTTTGACAAAGCCCAAGAACTATTACTTACCCTTGGGATTATGTCCTTAGAGGTTCCTAAGTAATTGGGTTTACATCTTAATTTGCTCTTACAAAGTTCAACATTAGGCAACCCTTGTCCCGATTTCTTGGAACTTCCACATAGCACTTTGTGGGACCAAAAGAAGTTGTGACATTTGACGTTCAGTTTGAAACCTAAGCAAGTGTGTGTTTGTGGTAAACAAAACTCATTAAGAAAAGATAACAAATTGGACCCCACACATGTGCTTGATATCTTTTGGTCATATTGGTCTTTTTGATTGCTCTTAGAGAAAAGTGTGTTCTTCAATACCTTGGCCTAGTAAACAAAGTCTCTCTAAGTCTCTTAGGATCAAATCATACACTTCATCCATCTCAAACATTTATCAAAATTCATCCATCAAAACAACTTTAGAGCTTTTGAAAACATCGTTCTAGACTTAGGCACATCATCAAAACCAAAATCATTTGTTTAGTTAGATGTATGGGAATGCATCCTTTCCCATAAATTTAATTAAATTAGCAATCCTTTGACCGAGTTCATCCTAAGATCACATCCAACATCTTAGGGTTTACAAGTTCATCATCCACATCAAACAATCAAAATCAAAATCCCTAAGTCTAACATTGACACAAAGTCCCTAAACATTCAACACTCGTATCATTCATCTTTCATCCTCCATCTTGTCATAGGTCCTAAGAACCTTAGAGGTAACTTTGCAACAAGGTCAAAACACAAGGAGAACATGTAATATAAACTTGATCCAAACATATTGAGTAATCCAAATCAATTGAATCTTCAAAGCCTTACAAATCCGATTGATTATCAAAACTCACACTTATACAATCCATACATGGGACCATTACCTCTGAAAAATATCAATAGAACGACAAGTGTGAGTATGCCCAAATCAAAGGTCAGAACACATTTCCTAATGGTAAATCCAAGTCCTAACCTACAAGTCTATCAACCAAACAATCAAAGCATGAGCCTTCAAATGAACAACATCATCCCATCAAATCCCTACAAGCCAAATGATAATTTACCAAGCACAAGTATTCCAAATATGAGCAATGGTCAATTTCAGCCCATCATCACAAATCAGAATATTGTCCAAAATCAAACACAACTACACATCCCAAATCCACTTAAACAAAATCCAAATCAAGGGATTCAAATTCAAAATCAAGATCAAATTTCACTAGAGCAACTTGCTTCACATGCCAAACTAATTGAACTATTGGGCCAAGAGATATCTTCACTCCAAAATCAATATAATCTTCCATTGGTTAATCCATGTCATCAAAGCATTGAGTTGTGTCCACAACCACAACAATATCTCCAAGGTCAAGAAGTTAGATATCAAGGTCAACCACATCAACAAATCCAACCCCCACATGTCAAAGATCAATCACCACATCTCTAAAATCAATCACCACAAGGCCAACTTAAAGTGCAAATCTCACAAAGAAACAAGTGACAATACACACCACTTGGGAAACCAATCAAATCAATCTTACAACAATTGGTACAAGAGAATCTCATCAAGCTCCCCATCTATGGGAACTATCAAGAACCCCTAGTTAAACCACCAGGGTATAATGAGGAGCAACATTGTGATTGTCACAAAACAAAGGGACACACAACATTAAGTTGTATTCGACTAAAAATTCTCACCCAAGACTTGATTGATCAAAAGATAATTGCTATTAGGGACAATGATAGGATTGTCAATCTCTCCACCACAATTTTTGAAAACAATGATCAAGATCTATTTGTTAATAAAGATGTTTTCGTCTCATCCAATGGGGCATCAACCAATGATTATGTCAAAAATGTCTCTACATCACCTAATGAGTTAGAGGATATATCTCAAGAATTTATTCCAAAACATAATCAAAATCCTTCACCAAAGTCTAGCAATAGTCCTTCCCAAGACATATTGATACCCCTCGACCTGATGGCTACAGATACTAAAGGAACCCTAAACTCAACACTTGAGGATGTTGGACCACTTACCATGTCTAATGAAGATATCCAAGCACCATTTGTAAGCGATCCATCCTTTGAAACTGGCCCATGTCAAAAGCTTGATCCAAAGCATATAAAAAACAATCCCAAAATAAATCAAGATCAAAAATTTGTATCTCCAAGATACTACAATGATCTAATGGATATTCTCCTATCCACACAAGATGATCACATCCACATAGTAGTTACTCCTCCATCTACCCATGAGATGCTTTCTATGGATGGACATGTAGATGATCTTCATCAAGAAAAAGATTGTGTTACACAAAAAGAGCAGATTCTTAACTCCTACAATCAAATGGAGTTATCAACATCAAGATCGAATATGTCCCAAACTTAGATTGAGGACATCATGAATAAAGATATCCATCATTATCCACCCAAGGAAACAAGTCAGACAGAACATCCAAAGTTAGTAGAGTAGCAAATTGAAACAATGTCACCTACAGTGGTCATTTGTCAGAGCATGTTTACTGAACAAAACATCTCAAAACAAGTAGAATCAAGGAACAAAGGTGCTACTACCACCATACTGGGGGCAACTTCGTCTCAAGAAAATGTCAACATAGGGAGCACAAAGAATCTTTATGGTGAAACCATTGCAAATACTACAACCAGTCACACCATGAATCTTCATCCACCCATCACCCCATCCACGAATTGGGACCAACATCAAATGAACGATCATAATCAAAGTATGAAGAATGTTATCAAATCCAAAGAAGTTGAGAAGCATAATGGACATATCAAATACATATGGATACCAAAGCATACAAAGAAATATCATCCCTGTCAAACTCCATCAGTCAAAGAAAATGTGGGGAAAAATCAAAATGGGAAAAGTATCCATCAGAGATGTCCACAAAAGAAAAAATAGAATTTTCAAATGGCATACAAAGTGTATCAAGCAGTTGGTCCTAATTCCATGCACACTTCCGTATCCACCCATCATTGTTCATCTTCCCAAGTTTGGAAAGTCAAAGATTCCAAGCTGTCAACCAATTCATCTCTTATCTCTAAACACAATCCATCCACACCTCCACGCATGATATATAATTCTCACATTGGCTGTGTATTGGCAACGACCCTTTATCATAACGATTCAAAAGGCACTCTATTGCGATGTGCATATAGAGACAGAGTTAACCCTGGTATCAATGAAGCAGATCACGAATCCCAAAAGTTGCATTCAAGTGCACGTATCTTAGCAAAGTAGCTCCTTCAAGTAGGATATCAATGGCACATTATGACAGGGGCATCTACATCAACACCACTAGGTGGTTCAACATGAATCTTTCAGAAAAAACCAAAAACAATCAAAAAAATATGAAAATTCAAAAAAATTAGAAAAAGGATTGAAAATAGTAAAGAGAAAAATCATCCTCCAGTGAAAACCCCTACGGTGGCGCTTTGGGAAAAACCACAATGAAAACCTGGAAAATAGGCATCATGAGTAGAATCGAGCATCTATGTGCGCCAGTTCAGATGAAAGCATCTCATCCCATCTGTAATAAATTGAGCATTCCATCCATCTTATCCATAATAAATCCATTCATTCATAAACCATCAATCCAATCCATTTTCATCTGTCTGCATCCATCATTTGAGTTATCTTGATCTTGATGAAGTTTGGGGCACGCTTTACAGTTGCTTATGGTAAACATCTTGACATGGGTCATTTTCATTGCTTCTATCCTATCCAACATTATCTGAGCCATGAAGCATTATCCAAATGAGCATTCATTATTCGAACACCTTATCTTATCGCAAGATAATCCGTATCCATCTATCCATACACCTACTTGAGCATCCATTCATAACATTCCATATATTGCTAGACATTGGGGGCAGATATTTACATCTTGCTTTGGGAATAAATCTTGATCTATATCCTTCACCTTGTGTGGTGATCTGAACATTGGAAAATGTGAAATAAAATTGGTCAAAGCATCTACAATCCAAAATCCAAATCATAGCCCATGGCACATTTTGACAAGAAGACATTCCATATCAATCTTCACCATTCATCGGACATCAATCCGAACAATCAATATCAATTGCATCTAACGCACCCTTCAAACATCACATCAAATCATTCAAACAACTTTTGTTCCAAATCAAGCTTCATCAATCATGATCAATCAAATCCTATCCAAAAACCCGTCATCATCTTGGGATATCATTCCTAATCCTTGTGTTGCTTAACACTATCCTTGCATTGTTGTGTATCCTCAACAATGTTATCATATGAATCCTTGCATTGTTGTGCATCGTCAACAATGTTATCATCATCAATATTGACCAATCAAATCCTTGCATTGTTGTGTATCCTCAACAATGTTATCATCATCATCCATCCATTGATCCAATCAATCAACCTTAGCTTGGTTTTTAGAAAAATCCTTGAACAGGGCACTGATATCACATCCATATCAAAATTGTCAAAATCATGCAAAAATCCAAAAACATTAGAAAATCAAAAAAATCCAAAAAATAGTCAAAAACAGAAAGCGTCAAAAACATTGGCATCCGAACTACGTCGTCTCTGAGGTTAAACGTAGGCAAGGCTCATCTTTGATTAGCCTCCGAGACATCAAAATCCAAAAACATTCAAAAAACATCAAAATCCAAAAACATTCGAAAAACATCAAAATCCCAAAATATTGCAAAATCAAAAAATCAAAACATTTTTAAAATCTCAAAAAACACCAAAAATAGCCTCAAAACATTGTAAAATGTCAAAAACATCCAAATATTTGAAAAATCCATCCGTCTCATCTTGTTTGCACCCGCAATAATCAATCATCCATAATAAATTGGTCATTACCTTCATCCTTTGGCAACACAAATAGAAACAATCATAGTAGTCAGCAATAGCAAACTTCAATCGTAAAATCTAAATCAAAACAGCAAACATTTAAAACAAAATCAAACTCTTGATCAGTCGCAAACATGTCAGTCGACCTTATATCAACAGCCTATCAATCAACTTATTAAACCATCATCATCCTATACAATGCATGTCCTAGGATATATCATTCCGACAATGGGCATCATTTTGGATATCACTTTGGATCTTATCCTATCAAAACACATCCCTCTGGCTGAATTTATGAAGAACATTGGCTTGTTTGCATAGTTGGTCTTTTCTTTTGATTTATCTTATTGCCCTCATTCCAAGGACCTCTCGATGAAATCCGAACAAAGGATTTAGAGAGATAGGAATGGGGCAATGATCATCATTATTTTGTCTGTTGTGCTTGTTGGACATTTTTGTAAAATAACCTGGCAAATACTTGCTTTGTTAGATATGTATAGAGGATGTTTTGGATGCCTTGTTGACTATTGCATTGATTGGTTATACCTTTTTGTGTTTTGGTCCGAGATGTCTAAAACTTCTGAAGTGCATCCTAGCATGGTTTTCGTATGTCAGGTGTGAATAGGAATACTCCTATCTATTTATCAAGTCAAAGTCCATCACACTAAGTACAACGCCATCCTGGTCCTTTATACCTTGATGAATCGTGCTTAGGCGTGTTATCAAACATAAAGTAAGTGACCCTTTTAAAATCCCAATCCTTGATAAGCAAATCATCATCATTTATCATCATCATCTATCATCATCATCATCTCTAATAAAGTCTCAAGAAATCATTGACTTGTTGGATCCTCTTGTCATCATCTCATTTCCATACTAACATCGCATCATGAATAGTCCATCATGCATCCATCATGCATCCATCCTGCATCTGCAAACCATCAATATTCTGCATATCTTCTCACATACATATCATCATCATAATATAGATCTATTAGTCTAAGAATCTCATAAATCATCCATTGCATAATCATGGCATATCAGATTCTCCATCTCATCCATCTCATATAATATCATCATTTAAGTTGTTTAGGATAATATAGATTTGTTATTCTAAGCATCTTAAAATCATCTTATTTGCATCATCATCCATAACCATCCATTTTGAACCTCTTTAACATGAGATCGACCCTCAAATAGAATCTTTTCGCTTGATCTCTCGAGGGGGCAATGTACCAGTGTACTTCTTTCTGCTGGGGCATCCAAAAAAAATTAGAAATTTTTTAAATTTTGATCACAACAAGTTTATTCTTTGAACCAATGCAACAAGTACATTGCTTCAAAGAGGGGAAAAATGTAGACACGTCAAATTGACATTATGCATCACATCCGCTCATCAAATAAATAAATCAAGATTATTTGTCAAACTCCTAAAGTCATCAGCTTAAATCAAATAAATCAAACTTGATCTTATTATCAACCTTTTTAATCAAATAAATCAAACATCCATCATAATGCATTTCCATCCTTTTTGATTTAAATAAATCAAATATTTATCTAAAAAAGGTCAAAACATCCTAATCATCATCCTAGTAATTAATCCTGATTAAATGCTAATCTCACCCACTTGCAGTCTCTAGATTTAGCCACTTGCACATATAAATCAATTTATTGATTTATTAAATCCAATATTTTCTATCAACATGGCATTTATGGGGAATATTCCCTCAACTTTGAATTCAAATGCAAGTTGATTTATCCCTCCAACATTGCATTTATTGATCATTTTCTTGTCCCCCACTTAGCATTTACTCTCAAATTTGAATTCAAATTCTCCCTCTCATGGGCACATTTCCCTAATCTTGCACATCTATTGGCCTATCACATGATGACAAGTGTCATTCTTTCAGTGGTCCAATCTTAGTCCCATATTGGTCTCTCTTCAACACTTAGTATTTTAAAAATATTTAAATAAAGGCTTCATCCTCAAGCAAATCCTCCACAATCTTGCAAGGTCACTCTCTTCATTTGAGATTTGATCTTGTCCATTTCACTTCATCATATCCATCATCTACACAACTTGATGCAAGGTCATTCTCTTTGATATTTGATCTTGTCCATTTAGCATCTCCATATCCATAGCAATTTCATCACTAGTTTATCAATCAAGGATTCGGAAAGGGTCACTAGCACATGTGACACCAATCCACTATGGGATAGGTTTAATGTCATGTTTTTATATGCTTTTATTTGGTTTCCCTTGTTTCATTTATGGCATGATTAACATGGCTTATTATTCCATAGGGATGTTGAAATGTTTCTTTATTTTAAACTAACCATTTGCAGATTTCAGCAACCACACATTACATGGATTTTTTTTCCTTGATACTATAGGGGTGTCCCTATAGCCCAATCCAATGGCCTAGCATCCCTGACCTTGGGTACCTGAGGTGAGCTAGGGTGATACTAGGATTATAATCTTCCATTTGTTTTAAATTTTCCTATTTATAACCTTAGAGAAACACCCTCTTAGATTTCTACGAACCTAATTAAGAAGAACACATGCCATTTCTTATAACTTGATGCCTAATTTTCCTTTGTCTAATAGCAACTCTTAACTGTATATCTAAGTTAATGTAATTGGCTTATCATGTTAATAAGTATCTCTAGGATGTTTGGAGATACAAATTTGATAGCCAATGAACACCTATATCCATATGATAGATACTAATGAAACTATCATTAATTTTCTTATTTACTTTATATAACACATTTTAAAATCATACATGATCAAATTTTAACTAATTCTACATAATTTATAATATGATATACACATTTACTAATCAATCACCTTATGATAATACATTACCTTATTTTCGATTTTATATTTTTAACATTTGTACCTTTATTACATTATCACTAAATGACAATAACATGCATTATCTATCCTCATGCATAATCTTCGTTATGTTATTTTCTTAATTTTTGGGCATCTCAATTTTGGCATATATATTCATGATTATATCTATCAACATTATTCACTTTATTGGTCTTTACACTCTACTCTCACATGAAATCATCATATATGATCATACTCATTCTTGTGCATGAGAAAAACCATGAAATTATTTTAGAGTTCATATATAGCTTTGAAGATTGATGAATGCCATTACATTTTTAAACACTATAAATTTGAGAATAAAAACCCTACGAGTGTAACAAAGGACATCACCATCCGGAAGTCTATTTATTGAGAATTTATATAAAAAAAATCCAAAAATCAATAGAGATCAAGGTTATAAGAATAGATAATTTTGAATTATTGTTTTTGGTTTGATAAATATAAGACAAATGATCAAGCAAAATGTGTATGATGGCCATGAAAAAGCTGGATAACTTATACGGAAAGGTAATAAGAAGCAAAAGGAAAAATGATTGCACATTTAGCCAGTGCAGGTGTATCCCGATCTATAAGAAATGTACCAACAAACCCATGAGCAGAAAAACTCATCTTTGTAACGAACTTTTGGGCATCTGTGGAACTCATTTTTCCTTGTTTCAGGCCGTCTAAAACTGATGTTTGAACATAACTGGTGGGTGGTCACTGAACCATTTGCATAATTTCTGTACAGTTTTATTCATAGAATCGTAATTGAAATAATTATCAAATGTTCGTATTCGCCTTAGCAGACGCCCTGTTCACGAATTTCTAACAAAGCCATAACAAAAGACAAGAAATAATACCAATTCAGCATAAGCACCGCTATGCCCAATAAGTGCAGCTTTCTTGCAGAGATGAACCGCTGCGTCAAAATCCTTGCTCTCCTTTTCTCCCCCACTGCCGTTGAACTTTATTAAAGCCATTGAAAATGTGGCTCTAGAGTGAGATGCATTAACAGCCTTTTCCAGAAGTGAAATTCCTTCATCCCTGTGTTTACTCAAGTAGAATATGAGCTGCCCAGACAGAAATAAACACACCAGCAGTATGACCTGAGAAACATAATGCATTTAATAATTTGGTTCAAAAAATGTTTGTTGATTTATTTGGCCTGTGAGTGTAGGTTTTATCAGCAACAATTTCTTTCAATAATTTTTATAAGGAAGTATTTAATTTTCATGCTCAGCTGTTTCATTGATAGTGATAACATGTTTAATTTTACGCTGAAGTGATTGCCAATAGATCAATGAAACCTCAAATATATAATTGGCAGAGGAGGAGATCAATAATTTATTCTTGGCAGGTAAGTTGGTCAAAAGTAAAATCATCCACAATGCACAAGACATTGACATTTAATTCCTGATAATGACATTTCCTGTTAAATTTAATTTATCCACAACAAGACTTGATAATGGCATTTCCTGTAAAATTTAATTCATCCACAACTAGACCTGATAATGACATTTCCTGTTAAAACCAGCCTAATGCTGATTCAGAAAAGCTAAATTTAGGGCATCATTATTTTCTATCCATCCACAACGAGGCCTGATCATGTCCCTAAAGGAAAGGCTCGTGATACTTTTGATGAATAAGATATATCTTGTAAAAGCCAGCCTAATACAATCTAAGATGTTAGTGATACAGTAAACCCAAATTTGGGACTTTATTATTTTCTACTGCGTGTTTTAAAGAAATCTGTTAATTCGACATTTAGGTTATGAAGGCCGCGAGGCAGAGGAGGAAGTTTTTTCACACACAGTAAAATTAAAATATAAAATATATTTTTTTCAACACACAGAGCTGCTGCTCGTAATTTTTTGTTTGCTCACATTCACCTTCTTCTCATTCACATTCCTCTGTTCTAAAAATAAATTACAATTACAAAATATATGCTAAGGTAAAAAGTCACGTGAAAATTTTCACGGATGAGAGGAAACGAATACAATTTTCAAATTCACCTAACTAACTTTTCCCCCGTCAAAATACATTTAATACATTGTCCTTTTCATAAAATTCAAACTTAAATATTAAATCTTTCGCATCCCGATATTTCCTTTGGCGGTGGCGGCTTTCTACATAGTTCCCCGCGGTATCGCGATGGTTAAATTCTTGATTGCGATATTGCGGGCAGCGGTTAGTTGACGGCCCGGTAAACTGCGGTAAACACTTGGCGGTTAGAATAAAGTAAAACTTCTACGAAGACTCCCGTGATATCGCGATGAATATTTTATTGATTGCGATATAGCGGGCATTGGCTGGAGGTACGGCAGGCGGTTGATATAAAACAAAAACATTACCGAAGACTCTCGCGGTATCGTGATGACTAATTTATTGATTGCGATATAGCGGGCGACGGTTGGCGGGGACGGCAGCAGTTAGGGTTAATATTCCAACACTCCCCCTTAAGCATAACTGCGCTGTCCACCATGCCCAATCTGTTCCTCTGAAAAATAAAATTATCTCTTCCCAGCGGCTTTGTAAAAATATCTGCACTTTGCTCTTCTGATCTGCAAAATTCTAAAAATATATCACCATTGTTAATTAATTCTCTGATAAAATGATACCTGGTATCAATGTGCTTGCTTCTCTTATGAAAGACTGGATTTTTGAAAGAGCAATGGCTGAATTGTTATCACAGTAAATTTTTGTTGCCTCCATTTGTTCATTTTGCAATTCTTTCAAAATTCTTCTCATCCAAACTGCTTGACATGCTGCACTTGTGGCTGCCACATATTCTGCTTCGGCTGATGAAAGACAAACTATTGGCTGCTTCTTTGAAGACCATGAGACAACTCCAGTCCCAAAATTAAATACATAACCAGACGTGCTTTTTCTGTCATCAATGCTGCCAGCACAGTCACTGTCTGTGTATCCTATGAGTTTGAACTCATCTGAACTTGAATACTTGATGCCAAAATTTCTTGTTCCACTTACATACCTTAAAATTCTTTTCCCTGCTTTCCAATGGGTGTCTTTTGGTGTTTCCATAAACCTAGAAATCAAACTTACTCCATACATAATGTCTGGCCTTGTGGCTGTGAGATACATGAAACTTCCAACAAGCCTCTTAAACAAAGTTGGATCAACATTAGACCCTCTATCATCCTTGCTTAGTTTCAGACCTGTCACTATAGGTGTTGGTGCTGGTTTGCACTTCATCATATTAAACCTCTTCAAAATGTCATTTGCATATTTTGACTGTGAAATAAAAATACCATTTTCATTTTGATTCACTTCAATGCCTAAAAAATATTTCATCAGACCTAAGTCTGTCATTTCAAATTCTTTCTTCATGTCTGCCTTGAACAGATCAACTGACAAATTTCCAGTGAATATTAAATCATCCACATATAAGCATACTATTAGTATTTCACCTTCTTCATTCATTTTTGTATACAGTGTGGGCTCACTGCTACATCTATTAAATCCATTCAGCAAAAGATAACTATCTATTCTGCTGTACCAAGCTCTTGGGGCTTGCTTCAATCCATACAGTGCCTTTTTCAATTTGTAAACTTTGTCTTCCTGACCCAGAATTTCATACCCAGGTGGCTGATCCACATAAACTTCTTCTTCTAAATATCTTCTTCTAAATAACCATTTAAAAAAGCTGACTTTACATCCATTTGAGATACAGACCACTTGTTCTGAGCTGCTAATGCTAAAATCATTCTGATAGTATCCAATCTTGCTACAGGTGCAAATGTTTCATTGTAATCAATTAATCAATTCTGGGCTGTTGTGAATAGCCCTTTACAACCAATCTTGATTTAAGCTTCTGAACTTCATCTTTTTCATTCAATTTGGTTTTATAAACCCATTTCACTCCAATGACATCTTTGTCTTTTGGAAGACTGACTAGTTCCCATGTCTGATTCTTCTCAATTGCTTCAATTTCTTCATCCATAGCACTTCATCCATAGCACTTACCCATTTGTATCATCTTTTTACATTTTGCATCTTCAAGGAAAATTTGGATGCTTCTATTTGAGAATGAAATGTCTGAGAGAAATTTGATCACGGATTATTCTCACCTTCATTTTTGCTCATATATATCTCTTTGCTTCTGATTTTGTCTTCGGACTTACCAATGTAGGATTTGACATATCACTTGAACTTGTGGAATGTGGACCAGATGGTCTGCTTGTAGATGGTGTTCTTTGTCCTCTTGTTGGAATTTTGCTTCCTTGAATATTTGAGGCTGTTCTTGTCGATCTTGGTGTCCTTGTGGACTATTTGTTGGGCTTGAATGGGGTGATGGGGTCTACCAATGGCTGGAACTTGTTTCTTTGATGTTGAAACCTCATTCTCCTCTTGAGGTATACTGGATGAAATATTAACTGTCTTCTCTATACTTCCATCCCATGCTTCATCTTCTACAAATTGTACATCTCTGCTGATTATAACTTTCTTTGTTGTTGGATTGTAGAGCTTATAAGCTTTGGATTCTTCACTGTATCCAACAAATATACATTTTTCTCCTTTGTTATCTAACTTCCTTCTCAATTCATCAGGCACATGTGCATATGCTACACATCCAAATACTCTCATGTGAGTAACACTATGTTTTCTTCCTGTCCATGCTTCTTCAGGTACCATATTCATGACACTTTTTGTTGGACACCTATTCATTATATGGGCTGCACAAGAAATTGCTTCTGCCCAATATTCATTTGACAAATGTTTGGCTTTCAACATGCTTCTAGCCATTTCCATGATTGTTCTATTTTTCCTTTCAGCTACTCCATTTCTTGGGTGTTATTAGTATCTAGTTGTGAATTGCTTGTGAATTCCATGATCTTTGCAAAATTAAAATTCTCTTGAAATATATTCACCACCTCTATCTGTTCTCAACACTTTGATATAATAACCACTCTGTTTTTCAACCAAATTCTTGAACTGATGAAACAGATCAAACACTTCATTTTTCTGCTTTAGGAAGTAAACCCATGTTTTTCTTGAATAATCATCCAATAGATGTGAAAATAAAACTACCACCTATTGAAGGTGTTTGCATAGGTCCACACAAATCTTAATGTATAATTTCCAAAGGGGCTTTTTCTCTAGTTGACTTTCCTACTGGAAATGGTTCTCTATGTTGTTTTCCTAAAATGCACCCTTCACATACCCTTTCTGGTTTTTCTATTAAAGGTAGTCCCTTGACCATGCCTTTCCTATGAAGTAAATTTAAACCTCCAAAGTTGAGATGCCCAAATCTCAGGTGCCATAACCAGTTTTCATCTTTTATCTCAGCTTGAAAGATTGTCTGCACTACTGCTGTGGTTTCTTCTCTACCCACTTGTGAATTTATTAAGTGTTGTGTGAGGCATAATTTATATTCAAATCACGGCCTTATCTTTTAAGGGAAACGATACGATTTGTTTGCGTCATTGGGCTTTGCAATAAAATTTGGTTGCTTGGGTGTTGTCTAAAATTGTTATACCAGACCATTTCTTGAAGGTTACTCTATACCAACTTTTGAACCGGGTTGCCCTACACTCATTAAGTTATGTTTTAGACGGGCACAAAATACACATCACGAAATATACTTTTTTCTCCCTGTTTTGGTTGAATGTGACATCCTTTCCTTTGGTGACGCTTTGTTGTCATTACCCAATGTAACATCAAGATTTGATTCTCATTTAAAACTGAAACATTTCTAGATTCCCTGTCATATGATTGCTACAGCCTGAATCTAAAAACCATACATCTTTTTCATTTGCTTGAGCAACATTACAAGCTAAAAACATTGTTCTCTTATCTGAATCCTGATTTTGACCTTCTCTTGAAAAATTTGCATTTTGTCTATTATTATCATACTGCTTCTTTCTACACTCATTCATATAATGCCCATATTTTTTACAGTAGTGACATTGGACTTGAGATTTATCATACCTTTGATTTTGTGACTGATTCTGTGATGGGTTTTGGCTTGAGCCTTGATTGCTGCCTCTTCCACTTGAGTTTGATAAACTGTATCTTTCACCTCTGTAAGAGTTTCTTCCTCTTCCTCTTGATCTACCTCTGCCTCTTCCTTGACTGACTGAAGCCTGAGTTTTGAAAGCATGCTCCAGTGATGTATCTGCTGACCTTTTCAACCTTTGTTCATGAGAAATTAGAGATGCATACAACTCATCAACTGAGAACTGTGAGAGATCCTTTGTCTCCTCTATAGCAACTACAACCGGTAGAAATTTTGTGGGAAAACTCCTTAAAATCTTTTCAACAACTCTGGTATCTTCCAGATTTTCTCCATGAGACCTAATTTGATTAACCACCCTAATGACTTGGGTGTAGAATGAATCTACAGATTCATTGTCCTTCATACATATTGTTTCAAAATCTCTTCTCAGCATTTGTAGCTTTGCTGTTTTAACTTTTGCCATGCCTTGATAGGCTGTTTGAAGTATGTCCCATGCTTGTTTGGACTTTGTTGCTGCTGAAATCCTTGGAAAAATGCTCTCATGTACAGCTTGAAACAGATAAAATAAAGCCTTTGAATCTTTCTTCCTTGTGTCCTTTAATAAGTCTTTCTCTGCTTGTGTTAAAGCATTGTATGCTACTGCATCTGCTGGCTCTGCAAATCCATTCTCTACTAAATCCCATATATCTGTGAGCTAAATAGTGCTTTCATGGTAATTGACCAGTACTCATAATTCTTCCCATTAAACTGTGGAATTTGTGGGTTTGTCAAGCTTGTGCTTGCTGCCATTTTTGAAATTTACCCAGATAATCAACTTGCTCTGATAATCAAACTTGCTCTGATACCACGTGAAGGCCGGGAGGCAGAGGAGGAAGTTTTTTCACACACAGTAAAATTAAAATATAAAATATATTTTTTTCAACACACAGAGCTGCTGCTCGTAATTTTCTGTTTGCTCACATTCACCTTCTTCTCATTCACATTCCTCTGTTCTAAAAATAAATTACAATTACAAAATATATGCTAAGGTAAAAAGTCACGTGAAAATTTTCACGGATGAGAGGAAATGAATACAATTTTCAAATTCACCTAACTAACTTTTCCCCCGTCAAAATACATTTAATACATTGTCCTTTTCATAAAATTCAAACTTAAATATTAAATCTTTCGCATCCCGATATTTCCTTTGGCGGTGGCGGCTTTCTCCATAGTTCCCCACGGTATCGCGATGGTTAAATTCTTGATTGCGATATTGCGGGCAGCGGTTAGTTGACGGCCCGGTAAACTGCGGTAAACACTTGGCGGTTAGAATAAAGTAAAACTTCTACGAAGACTCCCGTGATATCGTGATGAATATTTTATTGATTGCGATATAGCGGGCATTGGCTGGAGGTACGGCAGGCGGTTGATATAAAACAAAAACATTACCTAAGACTCCCGCGGTATCGTGATGACTAATTTATTGATTGCGATATAGCGGGCGACGGTTGGCGGGGACGGCAGCAGTTAGGGTTAATATTCCAACAGGTTAGAAAGTTGACAATCAACAGAGGTGTCTTGACTGTAAAGTAACATTTTTAATATGCTAATGCTATAGAAGTGTTAGGGTTTGGGTTAGAAAGGTGACAATGAACAGTGGTCTGTTGACTACACGGTATTATGGCCCTATAATTTTAGATTTTGTGGTTAGTTTGTCAACTGTGAATCATACACAATGCAACAGATATCAGCACCACAACTATTCTTGAGAATGTCCCCTAAGGTAGGGCTGACCTAATCCCTTGATTCTTTCGGGGAGTAAGATATTTCTCATTAAAGGTAACCTAATCCCTTCCTCAGATCTAAATCCAAGGAGTATGGTGATGCATGTTTGTGTTTTAAATAGGCAATTTTTCTTACTGAGTACGCTCAGTTGTTGTTTTACTGATAGCTTGTGTAAAAGGGACATTATGATTCCGAGTGGGTGTTTACAGAAATAAACCTACTCGACAGATGTGCTAGGGTTTAGATTAGAAGGGTAACAATCTACAGAGGTGTTAGGGTTTAAGATTTTTAGGAGGGTAAAAATATAAATCTAATAAAATTTTAAACATTCTTGAGGTTAAAATGCCTGTAGACAAATAGATCTAAAAATATGTAGTTATGTGTTACTGGACTAGTATTAGTATGAAGGTATTCACTTACCTTGGAATCGAAAGTTCATCACAAAATGAATATAGTATGTGTTACTGGACTAGTATTAGTATGAAGGTATTCACTTACCTTGGAATTGAAAGTTCATCACAAAATGAATATAGTATGTATTGCTGGACTAGTAAAGTGTAAGAAGGAAATATGTTCATTATAATTTTAAGATAAAATAAGAGAGAGCAGTGTATGTAAAGTCGCCTCTTACTATTCCAAGTGTGTAACAGGCCTCGATGTTTCCGGCATCTGCACATTTTTGGATGAAATACATATTCTTCGAACTACGTAAGGATTGGGAGGTACATGCAACAATTCTTTCTAGTTGCCTAGCATATTAAACCTCTTGCATCTGCATAAAAAAAATGAAAAAACTCTCTTATGCATACAACTACTTTGAAAAAGCAACAGATTTCTTACGCTAGAAGTGCTCCAAAGAAATCTTTAGAATCGTTTGAACTGGAGCTAAGTTTGCAGAAAATGCAGGTGCCCAGTTCATCTGGGATCCGGTTAAAATGATTGATTGCTGAATTCTTGCAACCTTTTATCATCTTAGGATTTTTATGATCAGGTTTCAGATCAGTATCCCACTTTTCCATTAGATGGAGAGAAACCAATAGTTATTAGGTTTCCTCTGGTATTCAATAACAAGTCACAGTTTAGTGCTTATAATTTTATTAGTGGCTACAGCTTCTTGTTGGAGGATTCTAGAATCAATTTCCATATTCAAGGGCCATGCAATCCCACAATTTTAGTGGCTACCACGTGTAGATAGAAGATTCCTAGAAGCAATCTTCACGTGACCCATAATTAATATGATTAAAGTGATCTTTTTAGATTTAACTTTTATTAAACCTACATGTATTATACAATAACATTAAAGAATCTTGTGTCATTACCCATATACATAAAAATCAAAACATAAGGAAAAAAATATTTTAAAAACTATAAATATATTAAAATATAATTATTAAATAATTGTAACTCAACTCATAAATAACTAAAACAATTATAGATAACTCTTAAATAAATAAAACAACTCATTAAATAAAGGAATTAAAATAAATAATTTTATATAAATATATTTAAGATAATATATTTATAAATCCATATAAAAAAATTATGATTTTAAATATGTCTAACTAAAAAATACTTCTTTTACTTATTTATATAATCCTTATAGATTAGACGAGAGACTAGAAATGCATTTTAATATGAAATAAAATAACTTTGTAATAAATAAAATAGATAATTTTTTATCAACAAACTACATCTAACTCTTAAACCTAGTATATAAATAAGAGCTAGGTCATTAGATAGCTAAACAAGAAAAAAACTTAGACATTCTATCAAAAATATAATACAATCATAAAGAGGGATGAAAACAAGAGTTAAAAAATATTTGTCTTATTAAGGATTGATGGTATATTAAAATTCCTAAAATTTAATGGGTACAACTTTTGAATAGATAAATCTCAATGGTGGAGGATTCTTGTAAGCAATTTCGTGGTCATTCAATTCTAAAATTTTAGTGGCTACAACACTTAGATAGAGGATTCCTAGAAGCAATCTTCATATGACTAATTAATATGATAAAAGTGATCTTTACAATTGTGTTATACAATGACATCACATAGTCTTATGTAATTACCCATATAAAAGAAATTAAATATAATGAACATTAATTTTTTTTTAAAAGATAAAATAATTATTTCTTAAATATTAGTAAATATAACACAATAATTCTTAAATAGTTGTAAAGTAAAAATAATTCATAGATAATTAAAACAACTCTTTAAATAAATAAATATTAAAAAATTACATAGAGGATGAATAAATTATATGAAAATGTGTCAATTAGATTAGCAAGAGAATACAAATATACTTCAATATAAAATAAAATAAACTTTAAATAAATAAAAATACATAATTTTTTATATCAATGAAAAATAAAGGTTCATATCTTTTATTTTACGTATATAAAATAAAAGAAAAAACACGATAAATATTTTTTTATCAATAAATTACTATATAAGGGGATCCCAAAATATAATTTTCTAGCCATCACAAAGTTTCAATACATCACACTTTAGACTAAAGGGGCACAATGATAAAATTTGATGTGCACTGCAGTATAGAGGAGAGATATGGGATGCGTATAGTTTAGTCTCCAAAATAGAGGAGGGTCACACTTTAGGGTTGTAGTACATGATCTCTATACACCACCACCATATATAATCTTATAGACATGTGGCCCTTAGTGTTGTTTCCATGTATCATCCTATAAGAGAGAATTTCCAACTATGTCTATGAATTGAATTGATTTTGTAGATATAAATAAGAATAATTCATATTAGAGACAATAAAATTATAGGAATCAAGAAGACATTATTTAAATGTTAGTACATAGTGATCAATTAAAGTTAAGTTCTCACATTTATCAACTATGAAAACTAGTGCATTGATAATGAATAAGGTAGTGACAAATGTTCTAATGAGAAAGTAAAAACTAAAAAAGTAGGATACAACCAAGTGTGGGGAACATGGATAAGTGGGGTTGGTTGTGTTTTTTGAATTGAGATAGATAATTATCAATAGGTGGAAATTAGTTTAAGGAAAGTAACATTTGGTTAAAGTTGTAACTTATATCAATCACAACAAGTAAACTTGAATTATAAAAAATTAAAATATATGAGATTTTCTAGGTAGATATTTATAAATTAAGACATGAATAATTTATAAATTCTAACTGTTAGAATTGGCTATGGCTGCCAAGATCTAGATACCAAATGGAAAGCACAAAAAGAGAGAGAGATGAATATGACAAGAATAAACTGTATTCAATGTCACTAATATGAGATAATTTGAGATGATTGTACAATGAGAGAGACCCCTTGGTTATATATCCAAGGTGAGATGCAAGATGTCATAGGATTATGACAAGTGTCTTAATCATATGACATGAGATAACTAATCACACTTACCTAGGTTCAAATATAGTAGTTTTTAAAGATAAGATAACAACTAATGACAACTAACACCTTCTACAAAGATTCATTCCTATGACCTAAGTAAACTTAACATGTGTAAATAAGTCCCCTAGTAATGAATGAACTAGGTACAAGACTTTATTTACACAAACACCCCCCCTTAAGTGCAACTTAGGGAGTAGCAAATTATTATGAAAATGACACAGAGATGCAAGAAAGGGTTCTGGCTACTAGGCCATGTTAGGTACCCATGTACATATGCAATGTAGTCTATTACAAATGGAGAATAGGAGAAAACTTAGTGGGATGAAACTCCTCCCAAAAGAGAGATGAAATTTAAAAAAGAAATGCAATACTCTCAATTATGCAAGAGAAGGTAAAAACCCCATGTGAGGAAAAAGATCCCCCCATAAGAGAGAAGTATGAGAGAGACAAGGTAGCCCCCCTCAATGTTGAGTCTCCTACAATCATGGTACAAGCTCGAAATTGAATGCTAAATATGATCCAATCTTGTTGAACAACATTCCTCCCCTTAGGAAGAAAGAAAACCATGGATGTATGTAGGATATCAAAAATATGGATGATAAATGATGATGTATCTCAAGCATGCTCAAGTGTCTCCATGTGGATGTTGAAAGTTGACACACTCGAAACATGAATTCTATGCTACACTACTGAAAAGGAAAATCCAACATCTAGTAGAGATGAATATAAAACATGGTACAAAGACAAAGATATCCCTTCTAAAGATAAAAAAAATCCTCCTCCAAATGTTGTCCAAAAGTATACACACTCACACCAATCTGTGAAGAATGATCATGCAGAGAATGAACAAGAGGTTCAAGGTGTTCCCTCACAACAACTAAAGAAAGAGAATCTTCATCAAAGAGAAGATGAATATCATCGATGATGTCCTCCAAATATGCAATATGAGACTCCACAAACAAGTTTGAAATACTTTTCAAGAAGCCATCCAAAGTAGCCATAGCTGGAAGACTATGTATGTGCTGCTGTATTGAATCACAAGGAGCCAAAAATGTTGAATCACAAGTATCACCCACTATAACAATATATGGAGGAGATGAAATGCATGGCTCAAGAACTGGATTTGATGTGAGAACTCCCAAGTTCAAGAATCCAAGAGTCTCCCTTGAATCATGGTTCATATGATCAACAACTATAGGAACAAGGTCATCATTAGAAGAAAATTGTGCAAAGGTATACAACTGAGATCAATGATCAACCACCCTAGTAGCAATGATCTTTCAAGTCTCCAAGTCTCAAATAATGACAAAATTATGTGTGAACTCCACAGTTCTCCCATCTCCACCATGTGTAATCTAATGGATGGAAAGAATATTGTTCGTCAAGTGAGGAACACACAAGACATCCTGAAAATCATTTTCCCTAAAACTAATAGATCCCTTTCCTATTACACTCATGTATGTATTGTTTCCCATCAAGATAGGAGACATAGTACACAAGGCTGAAATGAAGAGAAGATAGTATGTGAAGATGCCATATGATGAGATGCTCCTAAATCTAGAAGCCATCTTCCTATCCTGGAATTGAAAGACCACAAAGAGCTTGTCCTTTATATTCTGATGATGAAGCTTTACCTTTGTCCTTTTTAGACTATTTTGAAGGAGGAGAAGATTCAGACAATCTAGAAGGAAAATCAATGTGATTCTTTTTGAGAAGATTGTTCAACTCATCAATATCATTCTTATAAAAATAGTGTTCTTGAGGTCCATCCTTCTTGTAATATGCACAAAAATGCCTCTCCTTCTTAGATGTTTCTCGTTTTGAGGACAAGGATTCTAATTCTATATGTGGCTTGTTCTTTTTCTTCTTTTTCTTCTTATCAAGATTCCCTAATTCCTTCTGTCCCTTAGACTCACTAGCCACTAATGCTTGTGACTTGGAAGACTTGATTAACCCATTTTCATTAACTTAGCTTCCTCTTGGATAAGGAGATTTGCAAATTCATGAAACTTAGGATCAACATATGATGCTCCCATAGAAAGTCAATGGGTATGAAAGAAAAAAATAAAAACTAAATACTCAGGACCAAGCTTGGATAACACATTCAGAATCAATTGTAAATCCTCTTTTTCAATACCGCATTCCTTCAATTGTGTTCTTAGTTGGTTGATTTTGGAGATGTAGTCTTAGATGTGGTCAAAAAATTTAGGATCTTGAAGATTCATCAAATCATTATCAATCTGATAAACTCTAATCTTATTTGTTTTACCATATAGTTTTTCAAATGTCTCCCATGCCTCTTTAGGTGTATTGTATGATTCAATATGAAATTGAAAATCAAATGAGACTAATGAACATATGCATCCAATTTTTTTCTCACAATCAATCTCCCACCTTGCCAATTTTTTAGCATCAGTAGGTTTTTGAATTGTGTCCTTTAGATGACCTATTAGACTTTTCATCATGAGATAGTTCCATAATAATTTTTTCCATGTAGTATAATTATGGGGAGTTAGGAGTTCAATTTGAGATTTCCCCATTGCAAGAACACAAAGCAAGAAAAATAATGCAAGAAACCACTACAAGATTACCCCTCCAAATCAGTTAATCAAGAAACCCCCAAAGCAATATCTGATTTGTCACTTTATGCTTAGTGTGTTTACAGTTGCCACTTACCAAAAATAGTGAAGTGGACTTTGATCTTGGTACATGCAAATGAAAAATTTGGCCACAGAATCAAGTAAAAATTCAAAATTCAAATTTATACAATATAAGAGTAAAAATCAACCAAAATCCATGAATTGAATTGATTGTATAGATATAAATAATAATTAATCATATTGGAGCAAATAGTGGCATGGTGTGATGGTTGAAATGTTGTGTTTTTGTTCTTTCCATGAAGGTTCAAACCTCATTGCGGTCTAGCTAATTGTTGAGTGCTATGTTGGAGATAAGGTAACCCATTTGTGACATCACCACTTGATAGGTTTGGATCAAAAGCAAAAGATAATGAAACATGTAACAATGAGAACCTAAGAACTAAGGATAATTATCAATGGCTAGATATGAGTGAAAGGAAAATAACATATGGTTCGAGGTGAAACTTATATCAATCATCAAAAATCAACCTAAATTATAAAATTTATAAGATAATGGATTTTGAGGTAGGGTATGTGCAGGATCATCATGAAAAAAATAGGCTCTTAAGTGGAAACTTTTTTAGAAAAGTCTGTGTTAGGCAACTTGACGTAAAAATTTGAATAAGTTATCTATATTATTTCAAAAATATGTAAGAATAGAATATATAGAAAATTGAATTTAGTTTCTAAATTACTAGGTTTAATTAAAAATAAATAAAATCTATTTGGTGAAAATTTAAAATTTCAATGCAGTAGTACTTAAATTTCAGGGAAAAAATAAGTAGGTGTTTGTCTGACTACCCTAACCATAATAAAATGATAATATTTTTTTTATAATATCTTATATATAAGTAGAGGACTCATGTCCGAAAGTGATGCATATTTTTTTGTAATTTTTTTCTAAGTAAATAATTAATTATGAATTTTTTATTACAACTTTTAAAAAATATAAAAAATCGTATGTCTGACCACCTTAACTTGGTCAAAAGTCCATGAAATTTATTTTTTTATTTTTTTAATCCTATAGTATGTGAAACATAGAATGTGATGCATGTTTTAGATTCAAAATATGTGATACCATTTGAAAGTTATAGATATTTTTCAATCAGCCTATCGATCAGGAGTTTAGTCATAATTCTAATAGAAAATGAATAATAATTATTTATTTAATTCAAATTAAAGCATAATTTATATTGATGGAAAGATGAGAATATCCTCTAAAAACCATTTTTGTTTCATCAATTTTGGGTAAAAAAAGTCATTAGCTACATACCTTACAAATACCCATAATATTGCCACTTTCTGGCCCATCATGATCTTGCACATACCCGGTAGATCCTTATAAATTAAGAAATGAATAATTTATAAATTCCAAGAATGGAATTGAGAACCTAAGAACTAAGGATAATTATCAATGGGAGGATATGAGTGAAAGGAAAATAACATATGTTTCGAGGTAAAAATTATATCAATCATCACAAGTCAACCTAAATTATAAAATTTATAAGATAAGGGATTTTGAGATAGATCCTTATAAATGAAGAAATGAATAATTTATAAATTCCAAGAATAGAATTTTTGAATGGATACCTAAGGTTTGAACATATTGTAAACACGGTGGATATATTAATTATCTCTAAACTACAAGAATATCACAAAGGAAAAAATATATAGGAGCACCATTGCTCTAAACTAAAAGAATATGACATAGGAAAAAGATATAGGAGAATCATTTGGGCCCTACAAATATAAAATGCTTGCCCTGAAAGTATGAAACATAAAAATTCATATACATAATAAGTAATTCCAAAGTAATGATACCAATTGAATACTCAATATCATAGTTTATTTAAAAATAGTGCACATCAACAAACACTTGATATAGAGAAGTGTAGATTCCTTTTTTGCATTTTTCTCAAAAATAAATAAATTATTATTGTCATTTAAAAGAAAGCAAACCAAAGCATCTCTATGAAATACTAAATTATGTTAGGTATGCAACTCAGAAAACAAGGAAGCTAAATAAAACAAATAATAACATAAATCAAACTTTATCTCATAGTGGACGAGTGCTTTTTTGATGAGGAAAGAAGCCCTTTCCCAATCTTTGATAAGCTCTTGGATGATATGATGAACACGATTCAAATGTTTAAGATTGTGTATCAAGTTGTGGAGTATTAATACCATAAAGGAGGCCTCTATTTATAAGAAAGTATGATGGAGGATTACAAAACATGAGCCAATGACAAGATGCCACTTGTCGAGATGTGAGAGGATGAAGTTTGTCCACATTTTGATCAATGTGTCAAAGAGGGGGAGATTTGAAATTCAAAAGATGGCTTGTTGGAGGAAGAAGAAAGAGTCTTAAATTCCAAGTGGGAGACATGTAAGAGACAATGTAATATGACTTCATGCCATGTTGAAGGACCAGAGATGTGGAAGGGAAAATTCAAAATTGAAGAATATTCCATCTTAATGCCCTTTTTGAATGAAATTAGATGAAATAATAAATCAAATAAATTGATTTATTGTGCTAGTGGGAAAAGCTAGAGGATGTGACATGAATTAGATTAGATTAATTTAAGAGAGGATTAGGTGATTTTTACTTTTGAATTAGATACTTGGATATATTTAAATCAAAAGGGAAGAAATTAATTAAATAAATTTGATTTAATTAAAAAGGAGAAACATTAGGAAATAATTAAGTAAATTGATTTATTTAATTAAAAAGATAACCTTAGGAGATCAATCAAATAAACTTGATTTATTTAATTGATGGGTGAATAAGATTTAATTAAATATGAGGAATGCATGATTCCAATTTTGCATGTCTACATTTTCCCCCTCTTTGAAGCAATGTACTTGCTATGTTGGTTCAAAGAATAAAATTTTCGTGATCAAAATTAAAAAAAATATATATTATTTTTTCAAATGCCCTAGCGGAAATAAGTATACTAGTACATTTCCCCCTCAAGAGATTGAGTCAAAAGTTCAATTTGAGGGTTGATCTCAAGACAAATATGTTTAAGAAGAGTGTATGCATGGTTATGATGATGATGCAAATGAGATGTTTTTAAGATGATTGGAATAACCAATCTATATTATCCTAAACAACTTAAATGATGATGCAATATATTTGTGATGAATGATGTGATGATTCCTATATGATTATGCAATGGATGTTTTATGCAAATCTAGGGTTTATGAGATGCTTAGACTAATAGAACTATATTATGATGATGAACATGCATGTGATATGATCAGTGTTTCTCATATGATATGATATGATATGCAGTATGTTGATCATTTGTGGATGCATGATGGATGTTGTGGTGATGATGATTAACTATCATGTTATGATGTTAGCACAGAAAAGAAGAAATGAGATTATGACAAGAGGATTCAACAAGTGAACTTTATTAGAGATGATTATTAGAGATGGATGATTTTCTTTACAGGAATTGATATTTTAAAAGGCTACTTACCTTATGTTTGATAACACATGTAGGTACAATGCATCAAGGCATAAAGAACCAGGATGGCATTGTACCTAGTGCGATGGACTTTGACTCAACAAATAGATATGAGTATTCTTGTTCACACCTAGCATACGAAAACCTTGCTAGGATGCACTTCAAAAGTTTCAAACATCTTAGACCAAAACATGGAAATCAATAGCCTATCAATGAAATAGTAAACAAGGTGCTCAAAACACTCTCCATACATACCTAACAAAGCAAGTATTCAACAATTTATATTACAAGAATGTCCAACAAGCATAATAGACAAATTATAATGATTGATGCCACATTCCTTTCTCTCTAAATTGCTTTGATTAGACATGATTGAGAGGTCATTGGAATGAGTGCAATAAGATAAATCAAAAAGAAATGAAGAACACAAACAAGTCAATGTTCTTCATACCTCTCTCCAAAGGGATTTGTTTTTTTTTAGGATAAGAACCAAAATTGTTTCCAATAGATAATTCCCATTGTGGGAAGGATATATACTAGGACATGTTAGTGGATGGTGGCACATCATTTTGTTTATCCAAAGTGTTTTATGAAAAGATAATGCCCATTTTAGGAAGGATACCTCATAAGACATGTTAGTGGATAGTGGAAAGTTTGTAGGTTGTTCAAAAAGGTTACTGATATAAGGTCGGCTGACATGTTTTTGAATGATCAGGAGTTTGATTTTCTATTTAAAGGTTTGTTTCTTCTATTTTGATTTTGTGTTTGAAGTTTTCTTTTGCTCATTATTGTGGTTGTTTATGTCTGTTTTGCTAAAGGGCGAGTGCGAAAATTTGTTTATTATGGATTAGTGATTTATTACGGGTGAAAGCACAATGACATGTATTAATTTTTTTCAAATATTTGGATGTTTTTGGAGTTTTGAAATGTTTTGAGGCTATTTTTGGTATTTTCAAGATTTTACAAACGCTTTGATTTTCAAATTTTCTAATTTTTTGGTGTTTTTTGAGATTTTTTGTATTCTTTTGGATTTTGTGTCTCCGGTGCTAATCAAAGATTAGCCATGCCTAATTTTAAGCTCAGAGATGACATAGTTAGGATAGCATGTTTTTGATTTTTTTAAAATTTTATTAGTATTTTTTTAATTTTTGATATGATTTTGGATGTTTTTGGATTTTCGTATGATTTTATGAATGTTTTTGGATTTTTTAGATGATTTTGATGATTTGGATATGGACATGTGTGAAGATATTAGTGCTTTATTTTGGGATTTTTTTGAAAACCAAGCTAGGGTTGATTGATCAGATTTGATGGATTCAAGGATAGTGTTAAAAAACACATGGATTGGGAAGGATATATTGAGGTGATGATGAATTGATTGGATTTGATTAATCATGATTGTTGAAGCTTGGTTTGGAACAAAATTTTGTTTGGATGATTTGATGTGATGCTAAAGAACACATTAGATGGATCTAATATTGATTGTTTGGATTGATGTTTGATGAAGGATCAAGCTTGATAAGGAACATATTCTTGTCAAAATATTCCATGGGCTAGTGATTTGAATTTTGGATCACAAATTCTTTGACATATTTGATTTCATGTTTGTCAATGTTCGAATCGCCACATAAGTTGGAGGATATAGCTGAATATGTATTCTCAAAGCAAGATGTAAATATTTGCCCCTAGTGTTTAGCAATGTATGGAATGCCATGGATGGATACCTTGATAGGTGTGTGGATGGATGGATATGGTAAGAATGAAAAGGATTATTGTATGCTAGCTTCATGTTGTTCCAAATATGGACATGAAATTGAAAGAAGTATTTCATGAATTAAATATTTTTGCTATTGAATTTTACATTAGCATGAGTGAATTCCAATGTATGCTAGCTTCATGTTGTTCCATAGGTGTTCAAAATTGATTGTGTGACTTTCCTTTTTGATGAAGGAATAGCTTCATTTAGTGTGGATATTAGTTTGAGTGTTTCACTTGGGCCTAGTATGCATTCTGTAATGGTCTTGAGCAAAAACGTTTTCTAGGCCTATGATTAGCTCAAGGATAAATTTTATTTTGTGCTAGAGCTTCATTTTTTTTCAATTTGATGTGCATGAGGAGTTTCCTTATCCATATTAGCTTAGCAAAGAATATTTTTCATCAATTGTGAATTGGAATTTCTCCTCTATTTTTTCCTCAGTTCACTCAAGGATGTCAATAGGTATGAAAATACCATGGTTTCTTTTGTTGTAACTTGACTTTCAAGTCATATCACCAATTGGTATTAAATTGAAGGATGTAGTGTTGGTAAATTTGGTGGCTAATTTTTTGTAGTTGTCATGCAATTTCAAGGTCAATGGTGGAGTAAGTCTTAAGTTATTGAGTGGTAGTCACAAGGTTGTGCTTGGTTGGAGAAGGTTACATTTGTTGCATTTTTGTGAAAGAGGAAACTATGGGTTGAGGGAAATTATTTCTTTCAACATGATGGTGCTTGATAGAGGCAAGAAATTTATTTGCATCCTTAGTAGGGTTTCCCTACAATATTCAAAATTTTGCATCATAGCCATACCCTTATTGTCCATATTGTTTCATGCATCTTTTTTTTATCCCATCATGTGTATACATTTTTTTTCTTCCATGATTTAGTTCTATTTCATGTTTTTCATAGTTTTTATTTGATAAAAGATCTAAATTATTGTTGTCCCTATTAGAGGAACATATCCCCAACTAAAGCCATTATTGGGACTCAATTTAATAATGTCATTTTTTTCTTGATTCCACTCCATTGTGTGTGTTGATATGACATGATCCATGATTAATAATTGATTTTGAGAAATTTATAAGGATCATCATTTTATAATGTGTTATTTAATATATTTTATCGTCCACACTCTTTAATCAATTGACATAAATAAAAATTTAAAATATTGGCTATGTCAAAGGGGAAGGTGGCTATTAATGGTTCCTAGTGAATCAAAAACCTTAGGAACCCCTAATGGGTTCCTTGTTTCACAATCCACACCAAAAAAGGAGAATTAAATTATAAAAAATTAAATGGCAAGATATTAGAGGGGAGTAGGAACATAATAGGCTCGAGGCATGATAGAGTGTATGGTAGGGGTTTGACATTTTTAATGTTTCTACTTTCTTGAGGTATGCAATTTTTCTGAGCTTTGATAAATTCCCTATTCCTTGCAGAGGGTTTGATAATTTTAATGCCACAACATGGAACCACTAACAAAGAAAGAAGTTAGCTATGTAAAAGTTCCTTTGGTTCATGTTGTTAAACAAGCATAGGACAAGTGAGAGTGGGGGTGAATCAATTGCCACATAAATTTAAACTTAAAAATTTATCACTTATCAAATCTTCAACCATACTATATTGTTATTAAATATAAGCATGAAACATAAATAATAAAAATTAAATCAACACAATGAACACCAAATTTTTATGTGGAAAAACCAATAAGGGAAAGACCACGATGAGGGTTAACTCACAATGTAAAGATTATAAACTAAATACAAAGGCTAACAACCAAGGGCTCACTGTCCAAATACAAAGGCTCACTTCCTACAAAGGAATCATTGTCCAATAGAGAGGGTCACTGCCTACACATAAAAAAGAGAACAAAGATCCACCACTACAATTAAAGCACATTCACAGGATTATATAAACCTTCAGCTCACTGCCTTCAACAAATTGAAAAATTTCTATCACAACTCACTCATATAGACGTCTACTCTTATGATTTGTAGAACGCTTTCATCACTTTGCATCTCATTTTCATACATCTCTTTAGAATTTGAATTTCTTTTATACTATTATCAACCTTAGAAAAATTTACCAAGGTTGACTAGAATACATCATTTCATAAATCCAAATTAGGTTAGAAACTATAAATTCCCACGGTGGAAAGGAATAAGAGTGGACAAATAAAACATATAAAAAAGACCGGAAATGATATTCTTGAATGTTATCCATGCTTTCTTCATTAAATATTAATCTTTGAATAAATTTTAAGCACTAGGTCAGCCAAACCTAATGCAAACACAAATACACATTCACGTGCACACTTCCCAACTAGAATATGTTAGGTGAATGTCACAACACACTTCATTAAGCATGGGAATACATTTTAGATACTTCTAGATACATCCGTAACAAGAACAATAGGATTCCATTAGTGAATTTCTTTCATCAAACAATTCATACTATATAGATACACATAAGCATATTGAAACATGATTTTCGGATCTCCAGACTTCAAAACTCTTTGCTAGAGCACAGGAAAGAACGTCATAAAGCATATTCCAAATCCACAAGATCTGAAATGAAATAGAGAAAAAATGTAGAGCAACAATATTTAACCCAATCCACAAAATATTGACTCTATCAGTAGAACACACATATTGGTGGACACAACTTTCATGTATAACCTGGCTAGAAGCTAAAACTTAGTATATATGACCATTAAATCATCTTTAATAAACCTTCAAGTCCACACAAGCATAGGATCAAAATAGGAGAAATATGAAGCACATACTAGAGCACAATATGAATACATTCCTTCTTGTGACTTCACTTCTATATTAATTTTCTCAAAAGAACTTGGAAGCTCATCAACACAACACATTTGTAGCTATATAAGATAGTTTCATGTACTCACAAGATCTCAACATCTCAATCATACATGTACAATCTGCAACATACTAAACTGTGTTGACATTAATGACAACATCAATGACAACAACACCAAACTAGCTCATACTTGTAAGAATCTCCCCCTTTGTCATTGATGGATTGAAAACCTCATACTATAACAATGAAACCCTTTTCTACTACCCCTACAGAGTAGACCCATTTATCAGTCTAGATGAATGAAGAATCTTTGAATTTACTAGACTGATGCAAATTCATGTGCAACTAGTTAGGATGGTAAATTACCCCCAACCTCTCCCTAAGATGCTCAAAAGTATCCTTCAGAATAGATTTTGTATATATGTCTACAATTTTTTCCTTTCTTGTTGCATACTCCAGTTTGACCTCATTCTCCAACACTCTCTCTTAGAAAATGATATTTGATAGATATGTACTTTTTTCTTGAAAACATAACCAAATTCTTCAAAATGTTTAATGCACTTGTATTATCATAGAAAATGAAAATAGGCTCATCACATATTACACCAACTTCTTTTAGAATTTTCTTCATCCATAGAACTATTTTGGAGTAGGATGTTGCAACAATATATTATGCCTCTATAGTGGACAAAGAAACTAAGTCTTGATTTTTATGCAACCATGAAACTAGTCTTCCACCAAGAAAGAAAGAACCACCACTAGTACTGTGGACATCAAAATCTGCAAATGGCTAAAATTCTAACACACAGAGCATCATTAGTATTTCAAAACAAAGCAAATGTTCAATATCCATATGAGATAATCCAACATGCTTTTAAAATGCAATCCAATAACAAGATAACTAAAGCATATCAAGGAAAACATGAAGTATACATATCCCATATTGGATTGGTGTTTCTTTGATGTGGAAAGAAGCCCTTTCCCAATCCTTGATATGTTTCTAGATGACAAGATTCAAATTCTTGAGATGGTGGATAAGATGAAATGCCAACTTAGGTGAGTTGTGGAGAATTAATACAATAGAGGAGGCCTCTATTTATAGCCAAGGAGGATAGAAGAATTCCAATCATGGAGGATGTGGGATGAAAGATCCACCAATGACAAAATGCCACTTGTCAACATGTGAGAGGTTGAGTAATGAGCACATTTTGGTTAATGTGCCAAAGAGGGGGAGAAGTGAAATTTCAATTTGATGACAAGATGAGTTAAATGCTAAGTTTGACCTTTGGAAGAGACATGTAAGATACATGTAAGAGCTCTTAAATGCTTTGTTGTATGTACATGTCAATTTGGGGGGAGATTTCAAACTTGGAGAATATTTCCAAAAGATGCCATGTTGAAAATAAATAAATATTTTAATAAATTATTTAAATGCCCTTTCATGTGGAAGTGGAAAAATCTAGAGAATACAAGTGATTAGGATTAAATTAACTTAAGAGGGATAAGTTGATTTGACCTATTTGATTTAGATTTGTGGATTTAAAATAAATCAAAAGGAGATGGAAAATGATTTCGAATTAGTTAAATAAATGTTTTTGATTTATTTAACTAAAAGGAATGATGTTAGTGGTTTAATTAAATATTTTTGATTCATTTAATTAAATGAATAGCTTTAGAAGGATAATTAAATAAACTTGATTTATTTAATTAAAGAGACAAATATGATGATAAAGAGATGAATAAGGATGCCATGGAATTAGTGAATATGGATTAGATGCATGATGTCAATTTTGCATGTCTACAATTTTCCCCTCTCTGAAGCAATGTACTTGCTATGTTGGTTCAAAGAATAAACTTTCTGTGATCATAATTCTTTTTTTTTTCTTTTTTTTTTCCAAATGGCTTAGTAGAAAGAAGAACACTGGTAGATTGTCCCCTCAAGAGATCGAGTGAAAATATTCAATTTGAGGGTCAATCTTGTGATAAACGCATTAAAGATGGACATATTGATGGTTATGATGATGATGCAAATGAGATGATTTTAAGATGCTTAGAATAACCAAGCTATATTATCCTAAACAACTTAAAATGATGATGTAATGCACGTGAGATGGATGAGATGGATGATGTGATATTGTATGATAATGAGATTTATATATGCTAATGGTTTGTGAATGCAAGATGGATGCAAGATGGGTGCAAGATAGGAGTATTCTTGTTCACACTTGACATATAGAAACATTGCTAGGATACACCAAACAAAGCAAGTATTCATGAAGTTATATGACAACAACATCCAACAAGCATAATAGATAAAATGATAATGAACAATTGCCCATTCCTTTCTCTCTAAATCACTTTGATTAGACATCATCGAGAGGTCATGGGAATGAGCACAAAGAGATAAGTCAAAAGACAAAGATAAAGTTAACAAACAAGTTGATGTTCTTCAGTACCGCTAAGCAAAAGGAAATGTGTTTTTAAGGATAGGAACTAAAAATATTGCCAAAAGATTATGCCCATTGTAGGAAGCATACATCCTAGGAAATGTTAGTGGATGGTTGCATGTCATTTCATAAATCCAAAGTATTCTTTCTGATAAATAATGCCCATTGCAGGAAGGATACATCCTAGGATGTGATGTTATCAGATGATTGAAATGGGACTGATTAGATGATGGGCTATTGACACAAAGATTTGACTAACTTGTTTATGTACTAACCTAAACCTGCGACTTGATGTTTTGAATTCTCAATTTTAACCTACTAGACATGTTTCTGACTGTTTCACCTAAGGTTAGGGATGATGATTTATTTATTGTGAATGATGTTATTATGGGTGAAAGCAAGATGAGACAGATGGATTTTATTCAAATATTTTGACGTTTTTGGAGTTTCAAAATGTTTTGAGGCTATTTTTGGTATTTTTTAAGATTTTATAAATGTTTTAAATTGATATTTTCAATTTTTTTGGGGTTTTACGAGATTTTGAACAAGAGACTATCCTAAGGACCTATCCTAGGGGCCTCAAGGGCTGATCAATAGATTAGTCTTTCCTACGTTATACTTGCAAAGACCATGTAGTTCAACTGATGACTTGACCAATTTATGGATGAAGTTATACATGATGAAATGTTAGTTTATTATGATAGAATCCTATAGGACTGACCTAAGTTTCTTGGCGGATGAACAAAGATCAACCTTGCCTATGTCCTAGGCTCAAAGACTCGTAGTTTGACAAGACAACTCTATTTTTTGACTTTTTGACCAGTTTTGGGATTTTGATAAGTTTTTGGATGTTTTTAGATTTTTTGCATAATTTTAATGATTTTGATATGGATGTGTGTGATGATATCAATGATCTATTTTTTTATTTTGTTGAAAACCAAGCTAAGGTTGATAGATCAAATCGATGGATTGATGATGATAACATTATTGAGGATGCACAACAATGCAAGGATAGTGTTACACAACACAAGGATTAGGATTGATAGCCCAAGATGATGAGGGATTGATGATGATAACATTGTTGAGGATACACAACAATGCAAGGATAGTATTAAGCAACACAAGTATATCCTAAGATGAAGAATTTTTGAATGGATTTGATTGATCATGATTGATGAAGCTTGATTTGGAACAAAAGTTGTTCAAATGATTTGATGTGATGTTTGAAGTGAAACTTAGATGCAATTGATAGTGATTACTTGGATTGATGTTTGATGAAAGATGAATCTTGATAAGGAACATTTGGTTGTCAAAATATGCCATGGGCTAGTGATTTGGAATTTTTGTCACAAGTGGTTTGACCAATTTGATTATGCATTTTCCAATGTTTGGATCACCACATAAGTTTGGAGGATATAGACCAAGATTTATTCCCCAAGCAAGATTTAAATATCTGCCTCCGAATGTCTAGAAATGTATGGAATTTTATGGATAGATTCCTAGATAGGTTGATGGATGGATGGATATGGTAAGCACACAAAGGATGCCAAGCATTATCTTGTGATAAGATAAAGTGTTCAGATAAAGAATTCTTATTGGATAATGCTTCATGGCTCAGATAACACTAGGTAGGATGGGATCAATGAAAATGACCCATACCAAGATGTTTTTCATAAGCAAGTGTAAAGTGTACCCCAAACTTTCATCAAGATCAAGATAACTTGGACGATGGATGAAAATGGATTGGATAAATGGTTCATGGATGAATGGATTTATTATGGCTGAGATGGATGGAATGCTAGATTTATTATGGATGGAATAACTTGCTTTCACTTGATTTGGAACACAAACATGCTTGATTCCACACATGGTGCTTATTTTCCAGGTTTCATCATGGTCTTTCTCAAAGAGCCACCGTAGTGGTTTTTGCTAGAGGATGATTTTTATCTTTACTATTTTCATGATTTTTTGATTTTTTTGGTTTTTTTAAAAATATTTTAGCTCATGTCAAACCACCTTGTGGATTGATGTGGACACTTTTTCATAATGTTCCATCGATATCCTACATGAAGAAGTTGTTTTTCCAAGATACGTGCACTTGAATACGATTTTTGAGATTCATGATCTACTTTGTTGATACCAAAGTTGACTTTACCTTTGTACACACATCGTGATAGAGTGCCTTGTAAATCCTTATGATGAAGGGTCATTGCCAATACATGGTCAATGTAAGAATCAGATATCATGTGTGGAGGTTTGGATAGAGTGTGCTTACCAATAAAATATGGATTGTTTGACAGCTTAAAATATTTGACTCTCCAAACTTGGGAAGATGGGAAATGATGGGTGGATACGAAAGTGTGCATGGAATTAGGACCAACTATTTGATACACTTTGTGTGTCACTTGAAAAGCCTTCTTTTGCTTTAGTGGACATCTTTGATAGATACTTTTCCATTTTTTATTTTTCCTCATAGTTTCTTTGACTAATGGAGTTTGATAGGGATAATCTTTCTTTGTATTTTTTGGTATCCATGTGTATTTGATGTGTCCTTCATGCTTTGTTTTTTTTTCTTTGATAAAATTCTTTGTGCTTTGATTCAAATCTTTCTTTTGATGTTGGTCCCAATTCATGAGAGGGTTGATGGGTGGATCAAGATTCATGATGTGGTTGGTTGTAGTATTGACAATAGTTTCATCATAAGGACTCTTCGTGCTCCCTATGTTGATGTTTGCTTGAGACATAGTTTCCCCTAGTATAGTGGAGGTAGTACATTCATGCTTTGATTCCACATGTTTTGAGAGCTCTTGTTTAGAATGTATTCTTTGATAAATGACCACTATAGATGATGTTATTGCAATTGGATGCTTTGTTGACTTTGGAATATCCTGTTCTATCTGACCATTTTCCTTGAGTGGATACTATTGGATATCTTCATACATGATGTCCTTAGTCTAAATTTGCAATATATATTATACTAATGTTGACAAGTCAATTTAACTATAAGAATCGATAACCTACTCTTTTTGTGTAATAATGTTAGGAGTAAAGGAATCCTATTTTGAATGAAGATCATCTACATTTCCATCCATAAAAAGTATCTCATGGGTAGATGGAGGAGTATGTGCTATGTGGATTTGAACATCATTTGCAATATCTCGTATAGATAGGAGAGTGTCCAATAGATCATTATAGTATCTTGGAGATACAAATTCTTGATCTTGAATGATTTTAGAGTTTCTTTCATCGTGCTTTCGATCAAGTTCTTGACATGCGTCAATTTTAAAGGATGGATTACTTTCAAGGTGTTCTTGGATATTTTCATTAGTCATGGAAAGTGGTTGAATATCCGCTTTAAATTTGAGTGGACTCGGATCAAGTGTCTAGTTGAGGATTCTTTCAATATCTGTAATCATGAGGTCAAAGGGGGTCAACATGTGTTGGAAATGACAATTTCTAGACCTTGGTGAAAGATTTTGATCCTACTTTGAAATAAATTCTTGAGATAGGTCCTCTAACTCATTAGGCAATGTAGAGACATTTTCAATATGATCATTGGTCAATGGGTCATGGATTTTGTCAATGGGATCAATAATTCCAACACCTTGAAATAATTCACTAAAAAGTGGCTCTTGATGTATGGTGAGTTGATCATCGGATGGGGTAGAAACATAGATCTAATATGATCATTGATGGATACATCTTGAAGATTGTTTTCAACAATTGCGGTAGAGAGATTATGAACGTCTTCAACCATAGGGTCAAATGATGTTGACATTTCTTGAATTGGATCATGATTGAAAAGTGACTCTTGAGGTATGTTAATTTGATCGTTGGATGAGGTGGAAACATCTTCAAGGTAATAATTATCCCAAATAGTGATTATCTTTTGATCAATGAGCTCTTGGATGAGATTTTTGAGTCAAATACAATTTGATGTTGCATGTCCCTTTGTTTTGTAGAAGCGAGAAAAATGCTTCTCATTATACCCTGGTGGTATAGCTAAGTGCTCTTGATAATCCTCATAAATGGGGAGTTTAATGATATTTTCTTGCCCCAAATATTGCATGATCAATTTGATGGGTCCCCAAAGTGGTGTGTATTTCTATTTGTTACCTTTTGAGATTTGTGTTCATTGATATGATTCTTGTCATGATTGATCTTGGATGTGTGATGATTAATCTTTGAGATGTGGTGATTAATCTTCAAGATGTGGGGGTTGGATTTTTTGATGTGGTCAATCTTGATTTCCAACCTCTTGACATTGGAGATATTTTTCTTGATGTGGTTGTGGATACAACTAAATGGTTTGATGACATGGTTCAACCAATGGAAGATTGTATTTATTTTGGAGTAAAAATGTATCGTGTTTCAAGGCTTCAGTTAGTTTGTCAAGTGAAGCAATTTGGTCTAGCAAAATTTGGTCTTGATTTTGATCTTGGCACCCTTGATATAGTTGGTTTGGATTTTGTTTAAGCAGATTTGGAATGTATGTTGGTGGTTTTTGCATGAGATCATGGAAAAATTGATGTTGGACAATGTTCTGATTGTGGATGATGTTTAGATTTCGCATTATAGGTTGAAATTGAACATTGTTGTGTTTGGGAATCATATTTCCTTGATTTAGGTAACTTTGATTTTACATGGTGTTACCTTGACTTTGATCAATACATGAAATTACCATTTTTTTTGGACTTTGAATAGCATTCGTATGATTCACAAACATGTTTACCCCAATGTTTACCAAGTGAAGATTTCAAATGTTCATGTTTGGAAGACTTGTACTTGGTACATTCACATTTGGAATGTATGGATTTGGTGGGATGATGTTTGTTTAAAGGCTCATGCATTGAGTGTTTGGTTGATAGACTTGTAGTTTTGGATTTAAATCTACCATTGGGAAAGGTTTTCCAAACTTTTTACTGAGAATACTCAATTTTTTTGTTGCACCGACGTTAGTAGGAGATAATGATCCCATGTATGGTTTGTATAAATGTGAGTGTTGATAATTAGTTGGAATTGTAAGGCTTTGATAGTTTGGTTGGTTTGGACTGCTCATGATGTATGTATCAAGTTTATATTCCATGTTCTTCTTCTATTTTGACTTTGAAAGTGACCTCTAAGGTTCTTAGTACCAATGATGAGATGAAGGATGAAAGGGGTGAATTGTATGGCATTGAACATTTGGGAACTTTGGATCAATGCTAGACTTTAGGGTTTGATTTTGATTGGTTTGATTGAATTTGGAACTTGTAAACCCTAAGATGTTAGATATGATCTTATGATGAATTCATTCAAAAGGGTGATAATTTAGCTAAGTATGTGAGGAAGGATTCATCAACACATACCTAACCAAATAGATTATTTTTTTATCTAGTTTATGTACCTATGTCTAGACAATCATGTTTCCAAAGTTTTAAATTTTTTTGGTGGGATGAAGATGGTGAATGTTTGATTTGATCCTAAGTGAACCAAAGGATAACCTTGTTTACAAGACCAAGATAGTGAAGAACATGCTTTTCTCTAAGAGTAGTTAAAAACCAAAAAGACCAATGTTTGCATGAAAAACCATACGATCAAAAGATACACAAGCACATGTGTGGGATTAAATTGAATTAATCTTTGCTTAATGGATTCCTTTTACCACAAAAAATTCTTGATTACTTTTCAACTTGAATGTCCAATGTCCTAATCTTCTTCCATCCCACAAAATGCATTATGTGGAAATTGAGGAAATAAAGGAAAAGGTTTCCTAATGTTGACCTTAGTAGGAGAAAATTGAGATGAAATCCAAATTCCTATAAACCTTTAAGGACATGAATCCCAAGGGATAGCAAGGGAATGCATATTCATTCAAGGATATTTGCTTCTCCCAAAGGGTTTGAAATTTGAATGATTTGTTTAATGTTTGTCTCAATGTTTTGGATCCAAGCAATGTGTTTTCAAATTGACTCACAAGCAACATAACATCCTATCTCAATTGGTACATTTTTCTTGGTGGGCTTGCCTCATGCTCTTCGTAGTAAAAGAGATGATTTTACATGCAACCAAGGAAAAAATATAAAGGTATGTTAAGAATGAAGTCTTAACCTCTATATTTTAACAAATATCGGATATGGAAAGTAACTTCATGGAATTTAAATTCCAATGAACCACTTTGATAAACTCATTGGATGGATTGGTTGGCTACTACAAACAAGGTACTTAATGACAAGACACCAAGGACATGGCACCATGTGAGGATCGAGCAAGCCACTAAATGCTTTAACAAATCCTAATGGGGACACTTATACTTTTTATGGTAGTACCATGTTTTGAAAGACCCTGTCTGGATAAGGCCTACATACCATGAGGACTTGATAGTTTAGTCTTATCCATTTATATATAGGGCTGAATGAAAAACTAGTTAGAGTCACCTTCGAGTTCTCCTTTCGAATGTGTCTCTTAGGAAGGCCCCTCTAAGGGTAAACAACAATGAGCAAGCACATCCATTTTTCGATCAACCTTTGTTTAGAAAACAAGGGAGAACACATGCAATATACCTAACTCACACTCACAAGCTTTTTTCAATTTTAGTTCCTAAAATGAAGATGTGGAGGCAGTATTTTATGAAATTTAATGTCACCAAAAATACTTTTGATTCTAGAGATCATTGTGAAGTGTGAGAGAAGTGCATATGACTTTTTAAGTAAAATTACTATGCAAATTTTTTTATAAAAGCACAAAATCTCTTGTTCACTTTAAATTCAAAGCAGAAACGAATTCCCTTTTAACCACCAACTTTGAAGTGTGATATTGATTGTTCAATTTTAGACCTCAAAACCCAAATTCTAGTGGATTTTTAACATTCAATTTTAATCCAACTTTGAAAAAAAAAATCTAGTTAGCTTAAAATAGAAAATTAAATCAGTAAAAGGAGGCTCTAGGCTATTACAATAAGCATTTAAAAATTATTTTTCCAGTTCCAATGCCCACTTTTCAAATTCAATTTTTGTTTATTTGCATATTTTCTTTTTCTTGCTACTCCATTCTCTTAAAGAGACCTACAAATAAAACATTGATATATTTAAGAAACATTTAAGAAAATAAATCATTCAAAAGAATAGATGTTAAGAAGTGATTTTTCACCAAATCTAATAGTTTGCTAATTCTACACTTGAAGAAAATATTAATATTAGTGGAGAGAAAGAACAAGATTAATATTGAACATCAATATGATATTGACCAAAAATGAATAGAAAAGCACAATATTAAGACAACAAACCCCAATGATCTTTACTGACTTCAATTTTTTTCTCTAAATCATTTCCATGCTAGCAAACACCAATGACCTTGCATTCATCACCTTGATAATAACACAATCTTTATATACAAAAAATGTATAATCTATATGTATCCTTAATGTTATAGCTTACTAAGTCATCATCCTATTAATACACATGTACATAGACTTTTTTTGTTCACACAACTTTATCAATTGCCATTAAACTTAGTCAAATATGAAAACCCTAACTCTAGGCATATTGTTGGCATTTTATTAGTATTTTATCATGTTGTATTTATTTCCACTGAATTCCATCAAAAGATTGTACAAAATTATGAGGAATTTCTTCCACATCAAATACCTTAACTTACTGCCAATAATAAAGTTGACATTACACTCAACAATAAATGGAACACTAGGAAAGTATCGCTGCTCACCAATTAATCATTACTCGCCAATGGAGATAAGATTGTAAAAGCTCATTAAAATATGTGTACATTTAATATGAAAGTCAAATTATATCCCAAAAATATTAACACAAACTTCCAATATTATCATTTGTGCATAAAAGATATCAAACCTCTCAACAAGGGAGGTAGGATTCCATGAGGTACTAATGGGTGTGGCTCTTGTGATATGACTCAAAAAGAACCTTTTTTTTCGATAATTTTTTTTTCTTTTGAGATGGAAGGACTTGTAGCTCACAGGGCTCAAATGACTAAGAATGAGAACAACATAAAGCGGGCTAGTGATAAGATGTGGTGAATTGGTAGTTGGAAAACTAAATGATGGATTTGGCAAGTGTGAAATCAAATGAGTGGTTTGTTAGAAACTTGTAGTTAGTAGATATAAAACTTGTGACCATAATGCTTCTTTAAAGACTTTCAATTAATGCAAATGGTAGATGTAGAGCTAGCAAGCATAAAGAATAATTGTTTGACTTGCACGTAAAGGACATGTCAAAAAGGGCATAGACTTTCACACAAATGTATTTGGTAGGTACAAATATATGGAATAAATGAAAATGCAAAGTGTAAAAGGCATTTTATTGAAAAACTTCCAAGCCACTGTGTTAACTATCCTAAAATGGGAGCTTTAAAAAATTTCAAGCATGATACAAATGACAAAGTGAGAAAAAACATGCCCAAATTCTTTTTTGAAAACTTCAAAGCCAATGTGAGCATTTAATTAAAAAATAGAAAATATTACCAATGCCAATATATATAGTTCCTCTAGTTGTACCTTCAATGTACACCACTATTTCCTTGTAATTGAATTGATACATATCTTTTTCCTTTAGCAACCTACCAAATTAAAGAAAGTGAAATTATTCCAATCTTTCTTCTATGGAGAGCCCACTTGTTTGACCATAAATCTAGATCATACAAAGTCTTGGGTAAAAATTTCTTTCTATTTTCTATTTCCAACATATGAGTGACTCACCAACGTGTCAAACTAGGCAGATCTCTAAGGAAGAGGAATTAGAAAATTTTTGTTTCTTGACCCACTTTCCTCTAGTTCAACTAAATACACATTTTTCAGGTAGATGATATTATGAAAATAAATCATTATTTTCAACTATTAAAAGCTAAATGGATAAACTTAATACCTTAAACTAAATGAAGTGTATTCATGACATATAAGATAGAGATTATGTTAACCATGTAGTGGGTATGCCATGATAATAGTCTACACTAATGTCTTGAAATGCTTAGGAGGGTTGATAAATGGCGCACATCATGCTTTATCTAGGCTGACTAAATTTTCTTTGACAATACTGAGTTTAGACCTCGCCCCTGTAGACAACACACATCACTTTCCAGCCTCAATACCTACTAAAGAAAAGGACATAAAAATGTGAGATGCTATGTATTTGGTTGGCTGGTCCCCTGTCGTATAACGAGTTCAACTTCAACTATGAGGAAACAAAAAGAGATAAAGTCAGTACTTTTTATTAATTGAAGAGTACTTTATATTTAACATAAATGTGTATATGCAATTTTTATGAGGTAAATAAAAATATTTTGATTATAGGGATGATATACAAGACCATCATAAATTTGATTGTTTCAACCCTATCCGAAAAGAATCTTAACGAAGTAGTAAAAAAATTGCTACTCATTGAAATATTAAGTGCCCTGATAAAAGAAAACTTCCCATAGACCATAGATTTTGTATTGTAATACATGGACTATCAGAATTAGTTAAATCTATTAAACAATGAACTATTTATAAAAGCTTTGTAAAACTTCCCTCCTTGCGCCATTTTGTGGACATCAAAATCTGAAAATAGCTAAAATTCTAACACACAAAGCATGATTAGTATTTCAAAATAAAGTAAATGTTCAATATCCATATCAGATAATCTAGTGTGATTTTAAAATGCAATGCAGTAACAAGATAAGTAAAGCATATTAAGAAAAACATGAATTATACCTATCCATTATTGGATTGGTGCTTCTTTGATGTGGAAAAAATCCATTTCCCAATCCTTGATAAGCTCCTAGATGACAAGATTCAAATGGTTGAGATGGTGTATAAGATGAAATGCTAACTTAGGTGAGTTGTGTAGAATTAATACAATAGACGAGGCCTCTATTTATAGCCAAGAACGATAGTAGAATGCCAAAAATGGAGGATGTGGGACTAAAGATCCACCAATGGAAAGATGACACTTGTCAACATGTGAGAGGTTGAGGAATGAGCACATTTTGGTCAATGTGCCAAAGAGGGGGAGATTTGAAATTTCAATTGTATGACAAGATGAGTTACATGCTAAGTTTGACCTTTGCAAGAGACATGTAAGAGCTCTTAAATGCTTTGTTGGATGTACATGTCAATTTGGGAAGACATTTCAAACTTGGGGAATATTCCCCAAAGATTCCAAGTTGAAAATAAATAAATATTTTAATAAATCATTTAAATGCCCTTTCATTTGTAAGTGGAAAAATCTAGATAATAGAAGTGATTAGGATTAAATTAATTAGGATTTAATGAATTTGATGAGGGATTAGGTGATTTGACCGATTTTATTTTGATTTATGGTTTAAAATAAATCAAAAGGAGATGGAAAATGATTTATAATTAGTTAAATAATTTTTTTTCATTTATTTAGCTAAAGAGAATGATGTTAGTGGTTTAATTAAATAAGTTTGATTTATTTAATTAAATGCATAACTTTAGAAGACTAATTAAATAAACTTGATTTATTTAATTAATGAGATAACATAGGAGATTAATAAAATAAACTTGATTTATTTAATTAAAGAGATGAATATGATGATAAAGAGACGATTAAGGATGCCATGGAATTAGTGAATATGGATTGGATGCATGATGCCAAATTTTCATGTCTATAGGTACTCTTTCAGTCATCTACACATCCATCCCAATCAACATTTATAAAGGCGCTCAGAGTGAAATCATTTCTCTTAGGGTAATATAGTCCATAATCTAATGTGCCTTTAAGATATCTAAATATCCTTTTTATAGCTATAAGATGTGCTTCTCTAGGATCTATTTGCAATCCAGGAACTAAACACACCACATGCATAATATATGGTCTAGTAGCACTAAGATGCAACAATCTGCCAATCATGGATCCTTAATTTCTCTTATCAGTCTTAGTGGATTCATCCTCCTTGCTTAGCTTACATCTAGTTACCATAGGAGTATAAACCAATTTATAATCCTCCATCCCAATGAAATTTAACAACTCTTTTACATACTTAGATTGTGAAATGAATATTCCTTTATTAGTTTCATTCACTTGTAGACCAAGGAAGAAATTCAATTCACCGATCATAGACATCTCAAATTCATTTTGTGTTTCTTCAAGGAAATGTTTACACCTACTTTTATTTCCACCAAAGATGATATCATCAACATAGACAACTACAATCAACATCTTATTACCTTGGATTTTGAAGTAGAGGTTGTTGTTAATAGAACCTTTGTTGAATCACTACTTTGCTAGATAGCTATCTAGTCTTGCATACCAAGCTTAGGGAGCTTGCTTCAATCCATACAATGATTTCTTCAATTTACAAACCATGTCCAAATTGCGAGACAACTGAAACCCTTCAGGTTGCTCCATGTACACTTATTCCTCCAAATCACCATTTAGAAAAGATGACTTAACATCAATTTGATATTCCTTGAAGTCTTTGTGTGCAAAGAATGCCAAAAACATTCTTATAGCTTCCATTTTGGCTACATGGACAAATATTTCTTTAAAATCTATACCTTCAACTTGTGAATATCCTTTGCATACCATTCTTGCCTTATTCCATACTACTCTACATTCATTCAGTTTGTTCCAGAACACCTTTTTTTTTTTTCTTTTTTTTTTATATAAAAAGGGGTAAAAGCTTTATTGATAATCAGAAAAGAGCACTACAGTGAAGCAAAGGGCCTAGACCCCAGGAAAGAAAATTACAAAAAAGCAAAGCAAGAAACAACATCATCCATCACCAATCCCATCGCCATCCTCTGCAATAATCTTGTTCAATTCTTGGCGAAGATCTTGGGAAATCTGATCCCACCCCTCAATCCTCCAGCCATCAAGATGCACCGATGCCCATTTCACCAAGAAATCTGCTGCTTTATTCCACTCCCTCAGAATATGGACAAACGAAACCTCCTCCATCAAGGAGCTAATCTGCAGAATTTGTTGCACCATCCTAGCTAACTGCCAACTGACATCAGCCACCTTTTGATCTTTAAGAAAATTAACCAAAACCTGTGAGTCAAACTCACATATAACTTTCCTCCACCCCAAAGCATAAGCCCGTTCAAGGGTGGAGAATATCGCCAGACCTTCCATAAGGTTAACGGTCTTCGTCCCCTCGTAAGAAGAGAAGAAGAAGACCACTGAGCCTGTGGAATCTCTACCAACTCCACCAATTCCAACAGGCCCAGGATTTCCTTTTGAGGAACCATCAGTATTAATCTTCAAAATTCCAGCAGGAGGGGGAAACCATTTACCCACTCTCATAACTTTCATTTTTTCTTGCCTTCCTCTTCGAACACAAGCTGACGCCAAAGACAATGCCTGAAATCCAAATCTCTCCAACTTCTCAGCATCCTCTTTCTCCAAGGGAAAATGAACCTCACACTTTGCTTCCACAGTCTCCCGAACCATGCCCATAATTCTCTGCCAAACTTGTTGAATAATCAACTTTTCACCTCGAAAGATTCTACGATTCCGCTCCAGCCAAATCTGCCAAAGAAGGAATGTAGGCCCCACATACCACACATCTTGAAGGAAATATGCGGTAGTAGGAGGTCTACCTAGACTACGCCAGAAATCTACTAGAGAGGAAGCATGGACACAAGGAACTCTCCAAGCTTCCCACCACAAGTGCCATAGCCTCAGAGCAAAGGAGCAATGAAAAAACAAGTGCGTAGAATCCTCCTCTCCATCCCCACACAACACACACATGGATGGTCCTTGAAATCCCCTCTTTTGAATATTATCCTAGGTCAAACACTTATTCCAGGCCAAAGTCCAAATGAAGCAATTACACGTTGGCCAAGAAAATTTGTTCCAAGAACTCTTCCACCAATGAACCTCCACCCCATCCAACTTCTAAGATAACAACACCTGATAACAAGAGGAAAGAGTATAAACACCCTTAGGGTTGGGAGACCAAGATAAAACATCTCCATCCGGAAGGGAACTACAAGTCCTGCTAGAGAGGATGCTTTGAAATTCCGCACATTCCTCCTCCATCCCAACCACAGGCCACTCCTCAGGATTCTTCCATCTAGTCGTCATTAACTGTCCTTGAGAAGAAACAGACTTAAAGTCTCTCACCTTGTCCCACCCAGCCTCAAGGAATCTTTGACAAAGGTGCAAGAGGTTAGGAAACTAAGAAACAATGGGAAGAAAACCATCCCAAGCATCCAACCAAAATTGAGCCTCAAACCCACTTTTGCAGATCCAAAATAAGCCGTCCTTAACTAGAGAAGCCCCCTTCTTAAGCATACCCCAAATAACCGATCCTTTCCCCACTAAGGGATAGCGAGGAATATCCATCTGAGGGATCCCCAGAAAATATTTATGAAGTAAAATATTGGCCCAGGTCTGATCTTTCTCCACACACCACCTCCAGTACAGCTTGGTAGCAAGCACCACCCCAGACAAAGATGACTGCCTTAATCCAAGACCTCCATATTGCCTCGGGCTACAAACAAGCTCCATTTGGATGACGGTAAATTACCTGCCCATAAAAATTGTCTAGATAAGGCATCAAGTTCCTGAAGAAAACCAACTGGGGCCACCTGGAGCATGCATCTGTAAATGGGAAGAGCTTGAACCACAGATTTGATCAACTGAACATGACCAAAAAAGGATAACCATCGATGGGTCCAATGGTTAACCTTCATCTGAAACTTTTCTAGAATATTCTACCATGAATCCCTAGACATCCTTTTGTCAGAGATAGGAATTCCAAGATAGATCAAAGGGAGGGATCCAAACTGAAACCTTAAAATATTGGCAATCCTCCTTTGAATCGGATCAGGAGTATTGAAGAAGAAGATGGAGGATTTACCTTCATTAATCATTTGACCTGATGCGGTCAGATAAACATCCAACACCGCATGCAAGTTTGTAGCCTCCCTGATTGTAGCCATACCCATCAAAGCAGTATCATCCACAAACTGTAAATGAGACTGTGGGGGAATATTACCACCCCAACGCCATCCCTGAATCATACCCCTCTCCACATTCCATCTCAACAACCGACCCAAACCTTCAAAAAAGAGCAAAAACAAGTACGGAGATAATGGATCACCTTGACGCAATCCCCGAGAGGCTCCAAAAAGCTCTAAGGGTTCACCATTAATTAAAACTAAGAAGGATACAGAAGTCACACAACTCTTGACCCACCGAATCCAATCATCCCCAAACCCAAAAGCACCAAGGATCTTCCAAAGGAAGGACCATCGAACTCTTTCATAAGCCTTTGCCATGTCCAACTTGATGAACATAGCCTTATCAGTGAAGTTAGCCATAGAATGGATGGACTCTGTAGCAATAACCACCCCATCCAGAATTTGCCTTCCCACAACAAAGCCACTCTGCTCCTTAGAAATTAACACTCTAAGCCAAATTTTTAGCCTATCTGCAATTACTTTAGAGATGATTTTGTAAATCACATTACAAAGAGAGATGGGTCTAAATTGGCTTAACTTGTTTGCTCCATCAGATTTGGGGATGAGAGCAAGGAAGGTGGAATTCAAAGCCTGTAACATTTGCTTATTCACCTCAGATTCCTGGACAACAGCCAATAAGTCAAGCTTAATAATATGCCAAAATTCTTGAAAGAACTCCCCCAGAAAGCCATCAGGGCCAGGAGCTTTCCCTTTCTTCATTTGGAACACCGTTCTCTCAAGCTCTTCGATTGAAATATCCCTCATGAGACATTCATTCATCTCCATAGTAACTAGAGAAGGGATACAAGATAGAACTTGAGCCTCCTCCTCAGAAGCCCCCTGTGAGTCCTCCCTAAATAAGGTAGCAAAGTACTGCATGGCTTCATGAGAAATATCCTTGAAAGAGGATAGATGCTCTCCAGTGTCATTCACTAGAACATAAATTAAATTCCCATGTCGCTTGGCTTTGACCGAATTGAAGAAGAAGGCTGTATTTTTATCTCCCTCCTGAAGCCATTCAACCCTTGCCTTCTGTTTCCAATATATTTCCTCCCTCAGCTCACACTCCTTCAGTACTTTTCGTGCCTTGGCCTCCTCTTGAAGTAAATAGGCAGTCACACCTTCCTCCCTGATCACTCTTGTAATGCTATCCAACTCTACCTGGCCAGCAGTCTTAGCATGAAAAATGTTCCCAAAGCACTGCCGATTCCAACGTTTAAGCTGATATTTAACAAATTGGAGAAGCTTAGCAAAAGTGTACATTGTCGTACCATAAGTGGGTCTACCCTCTCTCCACCATTTAGCCACATAATCATGAAGAGAGGGTTCACGCAGCCACATAACATGGAAATTAAAAGGGGGTGACCGAGGCACACTAACTGAAGAAACTACAAGCTTGATAGGCCAATGGTCAGACCCCCTCCAATCCAAAATTTTAGAGCTAGAAGACCATAATCCACCAACCCAGAAGTAGGAAACCAAGAACTGGTCAAGTCTTTTAGAGATGCAATTATTCCCAATCCTTCGATTGTTCCAGGTGAATAAACCATTATTAGGCTTGACATCAACAAGATTCAAAGCAGAGATATTATCCTGAAGAAGCATCGCAGAAGGCTCCAACCTAGCAATACCCCCCCCACTTTTCAGCTAGCTCACAAATAGCATTAAAGTCCCCACCCATAATCCATGGATGAAAAGGCACCATGCTCTGAACAAATCTAATATGAGACCATAGAATTTTTTTACCTTGAAACTCGATAGGCGCATAGATATTAGAGAGGAGGATAGACTCCCCGGTCTCAAAATAGGAAGCAATCATCAAGATAGAAAACTTGTTGGCCATCCACCAGAGAGGGCGGATCCTCTGAGGATTCCAAAGGCAATCCACTCCACCTGCAGACCCTTGAGCACCAACACACTGACATTCACCACTGCCCCACAGCTTAGGGGATAAACCAAGCATGCATTCCACATAAACCTTAGTCTCTTGCGGGAACAAAACATCAGGAGATTGACTTCTAACCAACTCATGAACAACCTTTTATCTAGGGCTGCTGTTTAGGCCCCTTACATTCCATGAAAGAACAATCATTTGAAAGAGTTCGAGAAGTGTGAATCCAAAGTCTTAACCGACCCTGACTCCACCAAAGTTTCCCTAGCTAACTTGATTTTTTCCATATCCTTCTTCCTGTCAAGCTTTGAGGATTTCTCCCCCAACCCTTTTTTGATATCCTTTTGATGAAGACCCAAAGGAGAAGGAGAAGACCTATTATTCCTTACTACATCTGCTCCTGTATGCAAAGCCACAATAGGACCCTCTCCCCCATCCTTCTTCATTTCCATAGTAGGAGTCGTCTCCACTTGGACATCCATTTGAAGATCGGTCACCATTTGCAAAGCTCCAGTAACTTGTGCATCCTGAGTATCCCCAAACAAAGAACCCTCCTACCCAGAACACACAATACCTTGATCCAAATTCACCAACCCCGGGTTCTCTTCTTGCTGACCCAGATCATCCAAAACCTCAAATCTATTAAAAGAGTCTTCATCTTGTCTTTCCTTCCAGGTCCTCTTTTGGCCTCGGTTTCTGTTACAATTCTTCATAGGTGTGAAGCCATCAGAACCATCACCATCCCTAGGAATGGGGTTCTTTCCCTTATCCTCCCTAGGTGGGTTATGGGAAGGCTGAGAAATAGGAGGCTCTATAGGCCTAGCCCTTGGACATCTTCATTGCAAGTGACCATATTCATGGCATAGACAACATTGGAAAGGAAGAGTTTCATAGTCCAATGACTATACCCAAGAGTAAGGACCCACAGACATATCCGAAGAATCTGGTAATGGTTTACTAAGATCAATTTCCACACAAATGCGAGCAAAAGTGATTACCTTTTTAAACTGAGTCTACAGCGAGGAACCAACCGCCTTCCCAAGCATCGACCCCAACAGATGCAAAACATCATCCCACCAGCATTCCACAGGAAACCGTGGAAGCTGAACCCACACTGGGACACGAGTTGGAAGCTCCTCAGTAGGGTTAAAACCAACATGCCATGGTTTAAGAAATAGACCAACTTGATTATAGAAATAAGGGCCTCCTTCAGAGACCTTATTTCGATCCGCCATGCAATCAAAGGTAACCATGAAATAATTATTTTCCAGAAGCTTTCTATCCATCTCACCCTCTGGCATCCAAGTCCGTCGAGCCCAGGATTCCAGAAATTGCATCGATATCCTCATACCCAAAAACTTATAGTAAAAAGAGTGCCTTGAATAATATTCAATATCCTCCACAACCATTTCCAAAGGAATAACCAGTTTCGGCCTCTCCTTGCAACATTCCAGGCAACCATTAATCTTTGTGATCTGAGCTCCACTAGATGAACCCACTCCATCTAGCCCTGCTTCTGGCATGAACAAATTATTATTGAAGACTTTCGAAGCGTGTTGAGGAGACTTCGTACCAAGCACTGAACGGAAGTCCATTAGAGGGTTAGCACCTGAGGTCTCCCCGGGAGACATAATACCTAACTTATATCAGGCATGCAAAGCCTTCGAGAAATAAAAATATGAAACAAGGGTTTCAAAGCCCCACCCACAACTCACCACAATCCACATAGACCAGGCACCAAAGGCGCGCCCCTAACTGCACACCCGTGGCTCCCAGTGCCACCCCACACTTAGGTCGGTGCCAAAGAATAGCCCACACTCAGGAAAAGATGGAAAGAAATCACCATAGTGGCCACACACAACACCTCACCCCCAAACGCAGCCAACAAACCCCCCTCCAAGCGTAGATTCAAACCAGAATAGGAAATGAGCTAGGGCACGAACACCCTAGCTTGGCAGACTACAGACGCATGCCATCCCCCAGAACACCCATTTTGAACCTGATGGAACTTCAAAAATTTTCTCCTTATGTTTCACTCAGGCCCTGCCTTATGTCACTAGTCTTTCATGGTGTTGGACATTTCTTAGGGTTGGGGTTTTATCTTTGTTTGAATGTAAAACAATTGTGTTTACTTTATGCCTTGGCTGGGATCTATTTCATTGTTACTTTTTGAGGGGATTTAAAACATCTTATGTCCTATCGTTCCATCTAAGCTAGGTCCCTTTGGTCTCAAATATTTTATTTCCTCCGTTGTGTTTTATTTTCCTAAGTCTTGGTTCACCCCATGTTTCATCATTTAGAAACAACTTATGTCATTTTTGGCCATCTTCCTAGTGATCCCTGCTTGTTCTTTTAATAAATTTTTTATTTTGCAGAGGGATCAATTTTGTGCTACAGTTGATTAATTTCCTTTTAATCTCAGTCATTGCCTGTTATCTCATGATGACCCCACCACACTGCTTCAGTTGATTATGATATCATAGGTAGGTGCCACGTGTCCTTTCTGGTGAGGCTGATGGGGATAGGCTCAGTTGACTATCGATCAATTATCATCAAATATCAATGATTGCTTGCCATCGCATGATTAAGAGTTACAAGGTTGTTATTAATCATGATATCATGGGCAGGTGCAACTTGTCTCATCTGATGGAGCCAAATGAGTAAAGGAAATACAATAGTACATTAATCCAGCCTCAAATACATTAAAAGGTGGGTTACTAAAGTGCTCCTAAGGTGCACATGTTTTAAATCGATGGATTTGTTATAATTTTGGTGGGAAAGTTGCTCAATGGTTAATGGTAAGGCTAGCGACAATGTTGAAGGAACGAGATCAATGATGTTCAAGATCTACGCTTGCACTCGATTGTGTGATTAGAAGTTGTAGGATATTTACTAATTGTGATATCACAAGAGACTACCATGTGGACTTCCTTTGCAACATATGGTATGGTGGGCCCCCTATTGCCATGTTGGTGATTATGTCAGCTTGTTCTGAAGGGTAACTAAATATTTAACTAAGGAAGAATAAAAGAATGGACTACTAATGGTGATAAATCAGATGTTGTAGTTACAATGGTTTCCAATTTTTCTTTGATGGCAGTCTTCACATAGGTTTCTTGTGGTTTTTTATTTTTGCATAAAAAATTTTCAGCTAGCATGATAAACAAGAATATTCTCCAAGGTGATGGTTGTTGTAACAAATTTTTGGAATATCTCCAGGTTTTTCATTTGGCTGGTGACATGTCTACTTTATGGCCCAATGCTTGTTTACTCCTTCATTTTCTATAAGAAGGATTTCAAGGCCAAAAGTACTAGTTAGCAAGTTAGATAATTTTGGGTCGAGTCTAGGTGAAGTTGTAGATCAATTATAAAGATAGATGGTTTTAGATAGAAATACAATTTAGGTTTCGGGTCATTTTGTAATAGGTTTTGAATTCATGGGGATTTTGTATAACAGTACTAGAATTTGAGTTGAAATGATAAAATCAAACTCATGTCTCTCCATTGTGCATGCATATTTGAATTTTGAATAAGATGACTAAGGGTTACTTCATCCATCTCACTATTGTGGTGTGTGTGATTCTTATTTTAGCTTTAATTGAAGGAGTCAATTAAAATGCTTAAATGGGATTATAGGTGGATATGTTCTATATAAGGATTTAATAAGTAGTATTGGGTTAGAATGTGTACTGATGAAATTGTAATGCAATATTATAAAGGATCCTATATTTTATGTATTAAATCTATTATGAACCTTTAGATGCTTATGAATTCGACTCCTACAATGGATATATGGCATAATATAAGTCGTAATTATTCATATAATTGAGTATTTGTTCATCTTTGCCTAGAGCTTCCTACAAATTGCAAGTCAAATGACTATCTCATGTTTTGGATTGTGTTGTAATTACCTCATGCTCCAAATAGTTTATATAATCAATGAATAGCCAATTCTATTTGATATTATCCTATTGTGCTGAGCTATTAAGCAAGATTATCTATTATTATTCACTTTGTTTATAATAATGGTGCAGAGGTTGTAAACAAATTAAGGGATCACCCTCCTGGGTCTTGCAGAGCCCAAAGTGTAGGAGGTCTTTAAAATCCTCATCAGTTGGTCTAGGTCCATTGAGTTGCCCTTGATTGGAATTACTAATTCCATAGGTAGATTAGAAGACTAACCCAGTTATAGTAAAACAAACCAATAGAACCAATCACATTTTTTTAATAGGTCTAGAGACTATTTCCCATGTATGATTCTTTTCTATCTACTACAGTTCATATTTCATAGCTCTCATCCAACTTTCATCTTCACATGCTTCTTTTACAGATTTAGGTTCTAGTTTGGAGAGTAAACACAAATTTAACTTAACTACAGCTCTGCTTCTTTTCTTCACACCTTCACTATTATATCCAATTATCTAATCTTCCAAATGATTCTTCTGTACATATTTAGGAGTCCTAGTAGCATGTTGTAGTTCATTCTCTTCTTCTTCTTCTTCTTCCACTTATTATTCTTCTTCTTCTTTCTCTTCTTTCTCTTCCTTCTCTTTATTTTCTTTAGGTATATGTTGGTAGATAGGAACACTAGGTTCAACTTCACTTATCTGAATAGGTCTATGTATGACTCCATCAAATTTCACATTAGTACATTCAATGATCTTTCTCAATCTTTTGTTAAAGCATCTATATGCCTCGCTAGTACTAGAGTATGCAAGAAATATTCCTTCATCACATCTACCATCAAACTTTCCAAGATTTTCATCATCTCTTTTAATGTAGCATCTACTTCCAAATAATTTAAAACATTTCACAATAGGAGTCTTACCGGTCCATAGCTCAAAAGGTGTCTTTGTGTTGTTGTGCCTAATCTAAACTCTATTAAGAACCAAAAAATAGTATGTATGGCTTCTCTCCAATATATATCTAGTACATTAGACTCTTTCATCATAGTTCTAGTAGCTTCCTGAACTGTCCTATTTTTCCTTTCAGCTTCTACATTCTACTGAGTGGTTCTTGGAGAAGAAAATTTTCTTTTTATGTCGTGATCCTCACAAAATGCATGAAATTCACCAAAAGTGAACTCTATACCTCTATCAGATATCAAACACTTGATTTTTAGATTTACCTCATTTTCCACTCTTGCTTTGAATACCTTAAACCTATCCATGTCTTGATTCTTTTCTCTGAGAAAAGCAACCCATCTCATTTGATTGTAATCATAAATAAGAAACATAAAATATTTGTCACCATCCAGGCTTCCAGTCTTAGTTGGACCACAATGATCAATATGTACTAATTCTAGCATTTCGGTAGTGGAATGTTCCTTTCCTTTAAAACTACATCTTTTCTACTTACCTAATTGATAACTTCTAGATATGGCATTAGCAGGTCTTGTGATTCTAGGAAGTCCTCGCACAATCTCCTTTGCATTGATCTTGACCAGGTTATCAAAGTACACATGCCCCATTCTTTGGTGCCATAACCAACTTTCACTAATCTGAGATACAATATAATGACCATAAACTCCTTTCAGCTAATAGATGTTTTCATGAGTTCTTCTTCCTATAGCAATCATATCTCCATTACTGGATCCTTTCCTCATTTAACATGTATTGTTCTAAAATGAAAGTTTAAAGGCATTGCTACACATTTAACCAGCACTTAGAAGGTTATGCCTCAAACCCTTCACATAATAAGTATCATCAGTACTATGCACTCCATCAAAACTAATTGAACCTTTTTGTAGACATGCAAAATTGGTATAATGTGTTTGATTAGGTCATATTCATCCATTCATCAAATAAATCCAATTTATTTGGCCAATCTCCTAAATTCATCAATTTAAATTAAATAAATCAAAGTTTGATCCTAACATCACCCTCCTTGATTAAATAAATCAAACCTTTATTTAATTAAGTTTGAAATCACATTTCATCCCCCTTTTATTTAATTTAAATCCCTAAATCTAAGTCAAATGGTTCAAAGCACGTAATCATCATCTTAACTAATCTAATCACCCATCACATCCTCTAGCTTTTCCCACTTGTAGAAATAAATCAGTTTATTGATTTATTAATTCATCATTTTCTTTCAACTTGGCATAAAAATGGAATATTCCCTCATGTTTGAATTCAAAAACAAGTTGACATGTAGATCCAACATGGCAATAAATTGTCTCTTACATGTCCCCCACTCAACATTTAACTCTCAAATTCAAATTTCAATCTCCCCCTCTTTGGCACATTGACCAAAATTTGCACATTCCTCAACCTATCACAATGTGACAAGTGGCTTCATCTCATTGGTCAAATATTTATCCCAAATTTCTTTATTTTGAGCACTCTTAGAATTTGACATTTTATAACTAGATAGCTTATTCTTCATTAATCCACCTACATACTCATGCAAAGTCACTCTCTTCAATTGACAATTGATTTTGTCCATCACCATTGCATTTGCAACATTTGAGTTTTAGCAAGGATTGGGAAAGGGTCATTTGCACAATTTACACCAATCCAATATGGAATAGGTATATTTCATTATTTTGAATGTCTTTTAATCCTTGTTATTTGTTGCATTTCTTGAGCGATTGACATGTTATTTTATAGGATCATTTTGATATGTTTGCATATAACTAACTCATGTTTGAGGTTTAAGTCATTTGCAAATTTTAGGTGCTTCAATTTATGTAGATCTTAGCTCCTAAATCATCACCAAACATAACTAAACCACCATCATACCTCTCAATTTTAGTGAACTTAATCTTATCTCTAGTCATGTGATTTGAACATCGACTATCAATTAGCAAATAGTCTTTGTCCTGTCTTGCATGAAAAGTGGTAACCAAAGTACCTTCCATCCTATTCTTCTTAACATTTGAAGCCTTCTTACTTACACATTTTTGAGGGTTATTGGATATAGATTTACTTTCCAAAGCTAAGAATAAGCATTCACTATCATCAACTTCATTGTTAGATTCATGACTAGAAATACCTATCTCTTCCTTAACATAGTACAACTTCTTATACTTCTTATCCTTCCTATATTTATCTTTATAGTCCTTGTTCTTCTTAAGTGTAGCCCTATTTGGAAATCTTGAACCATAATGACCAATATTACCACAACTAAAGCATTTAAAGGGTAACATACCTTAATAGTTTTTGGTACCTTTTCTTCAACTTCCTGGTGAAGTTAGCTTCCAACTCATCAACACCATCACTATCCAGTTCCTCCTTAATCTTCATTTCTTTAAATGTCATTTCTATCTTTTATTCTATCTTGTCATCTTTCCAAAACTTTCTCAATTGAAATACTCATAAGGTGTCAAACAAGTGTTCCAAGGTGTACTTCTTAGGAGATAATACATTTCTTCAATCACATAAATTTTATCACTATAGCTGTCTAGTAGAGTGATAAGGATCCTCTCAATTATGTCTTCATATGATAGCTTTCCTCCTTGATTTATAACATCATTTGCAATCTATTCAACCTTGTGAAAGAAACTTGTAAATTATTATTCATCTTCAATCTTTTGGTCCACAAATCTACACTTTGCCACCAGTCTCTTTTTCAATTTCACCTTTTCATGTACTTCATAAATGTCTTCCAAATTCTTCTAGACATCATATGCAGTATCCAAAGACCTTAATTCTCTCATTTTAGATAAACCACTATAAAATGCATATTTTTTCTTCTCATTTTTTTCATAAGCAGAGATCTCATCTCTAGAATTAAGACCACTACACAAAAGAGTATACTTGTTCTCAATAGCCTTCTAGGTCTTGAAACCAAGAGAGATAATATATCCTCTCATTTGACCCTTCTAATATTTGTAGTTAGTTCAACCAAACATAGGGATCATTAATTTGTGTGCCATCAGATCTTCCTTAAGCAGGTAAGCTCTATAGAAGAAACCACAAGCTCTAATACCAATTGTTAAATAGGCACATGACAAGTAAGAGGGGGTGAATCAATTTTCACACATATTTAACCTTAAAACTTTCTCAACTTAATGAACAACAAATTTTTACATGGAAAAACCACGGTGAGAGTTAACTCATAATATAAAGGTTATAAACTGAATACAAAGGTTCGCTGCCCAAAAGAGGACTCAGTATCCAAATGCAATGGCTCACTACCTACAAAGAACTCACTTTCCAATAGAGAGGGTCACTTCCTACATATACAAAAGAGAAAAAAAGATCCACCACTCCAATTAAAGAACATTTGTTGGATTACAGAAACCTTGAATTCATTTCCTTCAATAAACTAAAAAAATACTATCACAACTGACTCACACACACTTCTACTCTTATGATTTGTGGCACACTTTTGTCACTTTGCATCTCATTGTCATACATCTCTTCACAATTCAAATTTATTTTATACTATTCTCAACCTTAGAAAAATTCACCAAGGTCAGACACAATACATCATTGGATGGATTGGTTGGCTACTAATAACAAGGTTCTTAATGACAATACATCAAGGACATGGCACCTTGTGAGCATCAAGCAAGCCACTGAAGTCTTTAATCAATCCTACTAGGGGCACTTATACTTTTTATGGTAGTACCCCATTCTAAAAGACACTATATGGATAAGGCCTGCATACCATGAGGACTTGACAATTTAGTCTTATCCATTTATATACCATCCTGAATGAAAAAAACATTTTAGTCACCTTTGAGTTCTCCTTTTGGATGTGTCTCTTAGACAAGCCCCTCCAAAGGTAAACAAAAATGAGCAAGCAGATACATAGTTTGATCAACCTTTGTTTAGAAATAAAGGTAGAACACATGCGATATACCTAACTCACACTTGCAAGATTTGTTCAATTTTAGCTCCCAAAATGAAGATTTGGAGCCAATATTTTATGTAATTTAATGTCACCAAAAAGAATTTTGATTCTCAAGATCATCGTGAAGCACGAGAGAAGCACATACATCTTTTAAAGTGAAATTACTTTGCAATTTTTTTTATAAAAACATGAAATCACTTATTTATTTTAACTTCAAAGAAGAAATGAATTCCTTTTGAAGCACCAACTTTGAAATGTCAGATTGATTGTTCGATTTTAGACCTCAAAACCCAAATTCTAGAGAATTTTTAATGTTCAGTTTTAATCCAACTTTGAAAAAAAAAATCTATTTGGCTTAAAACAGAAAATTAAAGCAGTAAATGGAGACTCTAGGCTATTGCAATAAGCATTTTAAAATGATTTTTCCAGTTCCAATACCTACTTTTTGAATTAATTTTTTTTTTATTTGCAAATTTTCTTGGTCTTGCTACTCCATTTTCTTCAAGAGACCTACAAATAAAACATTGATATATTAAAGAAACATTTAAGAAAACAAAGCATTCAAAAGAATAGATGTTAAGAAGTGATTGTTCGCCAAATCCAATAGTTCACTAATTCTTCACTCAAAGAAAATATTAATATTAGTGGAGAGAAACAACAAGATTAGTATTGAACATCAATATGATATTGATAAAAAATGAATAGAAAAACACAATATTAAGACGACAAACCCCAATGATCTTTACTGACTTCAATTTTTTTCTCTAAATCATTTCCATGCTAGCAAACACCAATGACCTTGCATTCATCACCCTGATAATAACACAATCTTCATATACAAAAAATGTATAATCTATATGTATCCTTAATGTTGCAGCTTACTAAGTCATCATCTTGTTAATAAACATGTACGTAGACTCTTTTTGTTCACACAATCTTTATCAATTTCCATTAAAATTAGTCATATATGAAAAACCTAACTATAGGCATAATGTTGGAATTCTGTCAATATTTTATGATGTATTCATTCCCACTGAGTGCCATCAAATGATTGTACAAAATTATGAGGACTTTCTTCCACATCGAATACCATAACTTACTGCCAATAATAAAGTTGACGTTAGACTCAGTAATAAATGGAACACTAGGAAAGTATCAATTCCCACCAATTAATCATTACTCACCAATGGAGATAAGATTCTAAAATATTGTTGAAATCTATGTTCATTTAATACAAAAGTCTAATTATATCCCAAAAATATTAACAGAAACTTCCAATATTATCATTTGTGCATAAAAAATCTCAAAGCTTTCAAAAAAGTAGGTAGGACCCCCTGAGCCACTGATGGGTGTGGTTCTTGTGAGATGACTCAGAAAGAACCCTTTTTTTCAACTACCTTTTTTTTCTTTTGATATTAGTGATTGTTTGTTTTGAGATGGAAGGACTCGTAGCTCACATAGCTCAAATGACTAAGAATGTGAACAACATAAAGTGGGCAAGTGATAAGATCTAGTATATTGGTAGGTGGAAAACCAAATGATGGATTTGGCAGGTGTGAAATCAAATGATTGGTTTCTTAGAAACTTTCGGTTAGCAAATATAAAATTTGTGACCATAATGCTTCTTTAAAGACTTTCAATTAATGCAAATGGCAAATGTAAATCCAACAATCATAAACAATAACTGTTTGACTTGCGAATAAAGGACATGTCAAAAAGGGCATATACTTTCACACAAATATATTTGGTAGGTACAAAGCAATGGAATAAATGCAAATGGAAATTGCAAAAGCCATGTTCTTGCAACATTTCCTAGCTACCACTTTTCCTATCCTAAAATGGGAGCTTTAAAAAATTTCAAGCACGATACAAATGAAAATGAGAAAAAACATGCCCAAATTCTTTTTTTAAAACTTCAAAGCCAATGTGAGCATTTAATTAAAAAATGGAAACTATTACCAATTCCAATATATATAGTTCATCTAGTTGTCCCTTCAATGAACACCACTATTTCCTTGTAATTGAATTGATACATTTCTTTTTCCTTTAGGAACCCACAAAATTCAAGAAAGAGAAATTAGTCCAATCTTTCTTCTATAGAGATCCCACTTGTTTGACCACAAATCTAGATGATACAAAGTCTTGGGTAAACATATCTTTCTATTTTCTATTTCCAACATATGAGTGTCTCACCTATGTGTCAAACTAGGTGGATCTCTAAGCAAGGGGAATTAGAAAAGTTTTGTTTCTTGACCCACTTTCCTCTAGTTCAACTAAATACACATTTTTTAGGTAGATGATATTATGAAAATAAATCATTATTTTCAACTATTGAAAGCTAAACAAATAAACTTAATACCTTAAACTAATTTAAGCATATTCATGATATAGAAGATAGAGATTATGTTAACCATGTAGTGGGTATGGCATGATAATAGTCTACATTAATGTCTTGCAATGCTTAGGAGGGGTGATAAATAGCACACATCATGCTTTATCTAGGCTAGATAAATTGTTTTTGAGAGTACTAAGTTCGGACCTCATCCCTATAGACAACACACATCACTTTCCAGCCTCAATACCTACTAAAGAAAAGGACATAAAAATGTGAGATGCTCTATATTTGGTAGGCTGGTGACCTATGGTATAATGAGTTCAACTTTAGCTATGATGAAAGGAAAAAAGATAAAGGTGGTACTCTCTAGTAATTGAAGAGTACTTTAGATTTAGCATAAATGTGCATATGCAATTTTTAAGACATAAATCAAAATATTTTGATTACAAGGCTACTATACAAGACCATCATAAATATGATTGCTTCAACCCTATCCTAAAAGAATCTTCATGAAGTAGTAAAAAAAATTCTACTCACTGAAGCATTAAGTGCCCTAATAAAAGAAAGCTTCCCAAAAACCATAGATTATGTATTGCAATATGTGGATTGTCAGAATTAGTTAAATCTATTAAACAATTAACTATTTCTAAGAGCTTTGTAAAAGTCCCCTCCTTCTAGTGCCATTTTGTGGACATCAAAATCTGCAAATCGCTAAAATTCTCACACACAAAGCATGATTAGTATTTCAAAACAAATCAAATGTTCAATATCCATATGATATAATCTAGCATGCTTTTAAAATGCAAACCAATAAGAAGATGATTAAACCATATCAAGAAAAACATAAAGTATACATATCCATTATTGGATTGGTGCTTGTTTGATGTGGAAAGAAGTCCTTTCCCAATCATTGATAAGCTCCTACATGACACGATTCAAATGGTTGAGATGGCGGATAAGGTGAAATGCTAACTTAGGTGAGCTGTGGAGAATTAATACAATAGACAAGCCCTCTATTTATAGCCAAGAAGGCTAGAAGAATGCTAAATATGGATGATGTGGGACTAAAGATCCACCAATGACAAGATTCCACTTGTCAACATCTGAGAGGTTGAGGAATGAGCACATTTTGGTCAATGTACCAAAGAGGGGGAGATTTGAAATTTGAATTTGATGACAAGATGAGTTAAATGCTAAGTTTGACCTTTGCAAGAGACATGTAAGAGCTCTTAAATTATATTTTGGATGGACATGTCAATATGGGGGGAGAATTCAAAATTGGAGAATACTCCCCAAAGATGCCAAGTTGAAAATAAATAAAGACTTTAATAAATCATTTAAATGCCTTTTCATATGCAAGTGGCAAAATATAGAGAATACAAGTGATCATGATTAAATTAATCAAGATTTAATTAATTTGATGAGGGATTAGGTGATTTGACCTATTTGATTTAGATTTTTGAATTTAAATTAAATCAAAAGGAGATGGAAAATGATTTAGAATTAGTTTAATAAATTTTTTTAATTTATATAGCTAAAGGGAATGATGTTAGTGGTTTAATTAAATAAGTTTGATTTATTTAATTAAATGTAGAACTTTAGAAGACTAATTAAATAAACTTGATTTATTTAACTAAAGAGATGAATATGATGATAAAGAGATGATTAAGGATGCCATGGAATTAGTGAATACAGATTAGATGCATGATGCCAAATTTTCATGTCTATAGGTACTCTTTTGGTCATTTACACATCCATCCCAATCAACATTTATATAGGCCCTCAAACTGAAATCATTGCTCTTAGGATACCATAGTCCATAATCTAATGTGCCTTTAAGATATCTAAATATCCTTTTTATAGCTATAAGATGTGCTTCTCTAGGATTTGCTTGGAATCTAGAAACTAAACACACTACATGCATAATATATTGTATAGTAGCATTAAGATAGAACAATCCACCAATCATGGATCTATATTTTCTCTTATCAATCTTAGAAGATTTATCATCCTTGATTAGCTTACATTTAGTTACCATAGGAGTACAAACCAATTTAGAATCCTCCATCCCAATAAAATTTAACAACTCTTTTGCATACTTAGATTGTGAAATGAATATCCTTTTATTAGTTTCATTCACTTGTAGACCAAGGAAGAAATTCAAATCACCAATCATAGAAATCTCAAATTATTTTTGCATTTCTTCAAGGAAATTTTTACACATGCTTTAATTTCCACCAAAGATGATATCATCAACATAGACAACTACAATCAACATCTTATTACCTTGCATTTTGAAGTAGAGGTTGTTGTTCGTAGAACCTTTGTTGAATCACTGCTTTGTTAGATATATTTCTAGTCTTGCATACCAAGCTCAAGGAGCTTGCTTCAATCCATACAATACTTTCCCCAATTTACAAACTATTTCCATATTTCTAGACAACTGAAGCCCTTTAGGTTTCTCTATGTACACTTCTTCCTCCAACTCACCATTCAAAAAAGATGACTTAGCATGGAAATTTGATCTACCTTCAAGTCTTTTTGTGAAAATAATTCCAAAAGCATTCTTATAGTTTCCATTTTGGCTATAGGGACAAATTTTTCCGTAAAATCTATACCTTCAACTTTTGAATATCCTTTGCAAATAGTTTTTTCCTTATTCCATACTACTCCACATTCATTTAGTTTGTTCCAAAACACCCATTTTGAACCAATCACATTTTTGTTCATAGGTCTAGGGACTGTTTCCCATGTCTGATTGTTTTCTATCTACTATAGTTCATCTGTCATAGCTCTCATCCAAATTTCATCTTCACATGCTTCTTTTAGATATTTAGGTTCTATTTTGGAGAGTAAACACAAATTTAACTTAACTACAACTCTGCTTCTTTTCTTCACGCCTTCACTCTTATATCCAATTATCCAATCTTCCAAATGATTCTTCTATACATATTTAGGATTCCTAACTTAGCAGGTTGTAGTTCATTCTCTTCTTCTTCTACTACTTCTCCCACTTATTCTTCTTCTTCTTCTTCTTTATCTTCTTCTTCTTCCTTCTTATTTTCTTTAAGTATATGTTTGCAGATAGGATCAATAGGTTCAACTTCACTTGTCTGAATTGGTCTATGTATGACTCCATCAACTTTCACATTAGCACTTTCAATGATCTTTCTCAATATTTTGTTAAAGCACCTATATGCCTTGCTAGTACAAGAGTATCCAAGAAATATTCCTTCATCACAACTAGCATAAAACTTTCCAATATTTTCATCATCTCTTTTATGTAGCATCTACTTCCAAATACCTTAAAATATTTCAAAATAGGAGTCTTACCAGTTCATAGCTCAAAAGGTGTCTTTATGTTGTTGTTCCTGATCTGAACTCTATTAAGAACATAAACAATAGTATATATTACTTCTCTCCAATATAGATCTAGTACATTAGACTCTTTCATCACAGTTCTAGTAGCTTCTGGAACTGTCCTATTTTTTCTTTCAACTACTCCATTCTATTAAGGGGTTCTTGGAGAATAAAATTGTCTTTTTATGTCATGATCCTTAAAAAATGCATTAAATTCACCAGAAATGAATTCTATACCTCTATCAAATTCCAAACACTTGATTTTTAGATTTACTTCATTTTCCACTCTTGCTTTGAATACCTTAAACCTATCCAAATCTCGATTCTTTTCTCTGAGAAAAGAAACCCATCTCGTTCGAGTGTAATCATCAATAAGCACCACGAAATATCTATCACCATCTAGGCTTCTAGTCTTTGTTGGACCAAAAAGATCAATATTTACTAATTCCAACATTCCTGTAGTAGAATGTTCCTTTCCTTTAAAGCTAAATCTTGTCTACTTACCCAATTGATAACTTCTAGATTTGGCATTAGCGGGTCTGGTGATTCTAGGAAGTCCTTGAACAATCTCCTTTTCATTAATCTTGACCAAGTTATGAAAGTACACATGTCCTATTCTCTGGTGCCATAACCAACTTTCACTAATTTGAGATACAACACAATGACAGTCAACTCCTTTTAGCTAATAGATGTTTCCATGAGTTCTTTTTGTAGAAATCATGTCTCCATTACTGGATCCTTTCCTGATTTCATGGGTATTGTTCTAAAACACAAGTTTAAAGACATTGCCACACATCTAGGGTATGTGCAAGATCATGATGGGCCAAAAAGTGGCAATATGATGGGTATGTGGCTGATGGCTATTTTTTAACCCAAAATTGATGAAACGAAAAGGGTTTTTAAAGGAGATTATCATCTTTCCACCAATATAATTTATACTTTACCTTGAATTTAATAAGTAATTATTATTCATTTTCTATTCAAATTACAAATAAAGTTCTAATTGATAGGCTGATTCAAAAACATCTATAGCTTTCAAAAATTATCACATTTTTTGAATCAAAAACATGCATCACATTCTATGCTTTGTATACTATAGAATTAAAAAAAGAAAAAATGAATTTCATGTAGTTTTGACCAAGTTAAGGTGGTCAGACATACGAGTTTTTATATTTTTTAAAAAAATTTAATAAATAAATCATAATTAATTATTTACTTGGAAAAAAATTACAAAAAATATTCATCACATGGAGGCATGATTCCTCTACTTATATATAAAATCTTACAAAAAATAATTATCATTTTATTGTGGTTAGAGTGGTCAGACAGACACCTACTTCTTATTTTTTCCCTAAACTTTAAGTACCACTGCATTGAAATTTCAAATTTTCACCAAATGCTTACTTAAAAAAAAAAACATAGTAGTTTAGAAACTACATTCAATTTGCTACAAATTCTATTCTTGCATATTTTTTAAGAAATATACTTAACTTATTCAAATTTTTATGTCAAGTTGCCTAACTCTAATTTTTTTGATTTTTTTGCCAATTAAGGGTCTATTTTTTCCATCATGATCTTCCATATACCCTCTAACCAACACTTAGAAGGTGATGCATGAAAACCTTCACATAATACACATAATTATTACTATGCAATCCATTAAAACTAAATGAACCATTAACACAAATCTTAGCTCCTGAATCATCACCAAACATAACTAAACCATTATCATACCTCTCAAGTTTAGTGAACTTAATATTATCTTTGGTTATGTGATTTGAGCATCCACTATCATTTACCCAATAGTCTTCATCTTGTATTGCATGAAAAATGGTAACCAAAGTACCTTCCATCCTATTCTTCTTAACCTTTGAAGCCTTCTTACTTACACATTTTCAAGGGTTAGTGGATACAAATTTACTTTCCAAAGCTAAGAATAAGCATTCACTATCATCAACTTCATTGTCAAATTAATCATTAGAAATACCTATCTCTACCTTAACATAGTACAACTTATTATACTTCTTATCCTTCTTATCCTTATCTTTATAATCCTTGTTCTTCTTATATGTATCCCTATTTGGACATCTTGAAGCACAATATTACCACAACTAAGCATTTAAAAGGTAACATTCCTTTATACTTTTCGGTACCTTTCTTCAACTTCCTAATGACCAATATTACTACAACTAAGCATTTAAAAGGTAACATTCCTTTATACTTTTCGGTACCTTTCTTCAACTTCCTAGTGAAGTTAGCTTCCCACTCATCAAGACCATCACTATCCGGTTCCTCCTTAATCTTCATTTCTTTAAATGTTATTTTTATCTTTTCTTCTATCTTGTCATTTTTCAAGAACTTTCTTAATTGAAATGCTTGCAAGGTTTCAAACAAGTGTTCTAAGGTGTACTTCTTAGGAGATGATACATTTCTTCAATCACATAAATTTTATCACTATAGCAGTCCAATAGAGTGATCAATATCTTCTCAATTATGTCTTCATATGATAGCTTTCCTCGATTTCTAACTTCATTTGCAGTCTGTTCAACCTTGTGAAGGAAACTTGTAAATTCTTATCCATCTTTTGGTCCACAAATCTACACTTTTCTACCAGTTTCTTTATCAATTTCACCTTTTCATTTGCTTCATACATGTCCTCCAAATTCTTCCAAAAATCATATGCAGTATCCAAAGACCTTAATTGTCTCATTTTTAGAGAAACCACTATAAAATGCATATTTTTCCATCTCATTTTATTCATAAGCAGATATATCATCTACAAAATTAACACCACCAGATGAAAGAGTATACTTGTTCTCAATAGCCTTCTAGGTCTTGAAACCAAGAGAGATAATATATCCTCTCATATAACCCTTAGAATATTTGTAGATAGTTCAATCAAACATAGGGATCACTAATTTGTTCAGCATCAGATCTTCCTTAATTGGGTAAGCTCTATAGAAGAAATCACAAGCTCTAATACCAATTGTTAAATAGACATAGGAAAACTAAGAAGGGGGTGAATCAATTGTCAAAAAAAATTAACCTTAAAACTTTCTCAAATTAATGAACACCAAATGTTTACATGGAAAACCCAATAAGGGAAAACTGAGGTGAGAGTTAACTCATAATATAAAGATAATAAACTGAATACAAGGCTCACTACTCAAAAGGGGAATCATTGTCCAAATACAAAGGCTCACTACTTGCAAAGAACTCACTGTCCAATAGAGAGGGTCACTGCCTACAAATACAAAAGAGAAAAGATCCACCATTCCAATTAATGCAAATTTTTTCAATTACAGAAACCTTAAATTCACTGCCTTCAACAAACTAAAAAACTACTATCACAACTCACCCACACACACTTCTACTCGTATGATTTGTGGCACAATTTTGTCACTTTGCATCTCACTGTCATACATCTCTTCACAATTCAAATTACATTTATACTATTCTCAACCTTAGAAAAATTTACCAAGCTCAGGCACAATACATCATTTCATAAATTCAAATTAGGTTAGAAAATCTAAAATCCCATAGTGGAAAGGAATAAGAGTTGACCAATAAAACATATAATCAAGACCACAAATAATATTCTTAAATCTTCTACATGTTTTCTTGATTAAATTTTATTCCTCGAATAAAGTGTAAACACTAGGTCAGCCAAACCTAATGAAAACATAAATACACATTAATGTACATGCTTCCCAACCAGAAGATGAAATTCAGACATGAAAACACACTTCCTTAAGCATGCTAATACATCTCAAAACCTTCCAGATACATACACAATAAGAACAACAAGATTCAATCACTGAATTTCTTTCATCAAACAATTTAGACTATGGAAATACACACAATCATACTAATCCATGATTTCTAGATCTCTATAATTCAATCCTCTTCACCAAAGGATAGGAAATACCTTCACACAACATATTCTAGATCCATGAGATCTCAAACAAAATAGAGAAAAAATGTAGAGCAACAATATTTCTCCTAGTCCATAGAATACTAACTTTACCGGTAGAACACAGATACCGATGGACACAAATTTCATGTACCAACTCACTAGAAGCTAAAACTCAACATATATCACCGCTAACTCACCTTTATCAAACCTTGAGGTCTGTACAAGCATATGATAAACATAGGATAAATGAGGAGCACATACTAGAGCACAATCTGAATACATTCCTTCTTCTAACTTCACTTCTATATTAATTTTCTCAAAAACACTTAGAAGCTCATGAACACAACACATATACAACTAAATAAGATAGTTCCATGTACTTGCAACATCTCAGCAACATCTCAACAACATCTCAATCATATATGATAAGAAGTGGTTGCTGTTTTCTTTTTGTTTCTATTGTCTCAAGTTTTCTTCTTCCAGTTTCCCTATTTCCTGTGAATGTGGGCCAATTTTCCTCTTTTGTTTACAACTGATAGCTATTGCACTTCCTAATCCTGTTTCCATTAGCACCATTTTTTTCTTTATCTTGCAATTAGCTTTGGCTAAGTCCGCTGATGTGTCCATCGCCAAGTTTTCTGATGAATCCAAATGACTATTAACTGGTGGAGTAGCAACACAAATATCAACTATAGACTGCTTCTTTTGTGCCCTTGACTTCTATCTTTGTATTTTACAATTTTTTTGTGTGTTAGATGCTTGTGCAAGGAAATCATCCATGTGAACATTCATAGCTGTTACAGTGGTAGAGGTAAATTTTTTCCAAACCGGACAAACTTTGAGCCCCGAAACATCATTACTACTAATGTCAAAAATGTTTGCCACCTTACATTTATTTCCCTCAAGATTCAGATGATCAATTATTTTTCCAAGCTCCATAGACAACAACTATCACCTCAAATAAGGTCGCTAGGGCTTAATATTCAAGGATGTGGGTCTATTGTCTCATTCTGGGTAGCTGCAATCTATTCGCAAGCCTGCTACAAATTTTTGGGTGCTATTTCTAGGGAGCTTTCATTGGACGCGCATAGGCAAGGAGGACGTTGGAATGATTGTTGAGCATGGATTATGTCACATCATTCACATGCCTTGTTTATGCTTCCACATTACTTTGTTATGCCCTTGGCTATTTTTAACTACTATAGAAAAAGGCCTTTGAGAGATTTGAAATAGTGATCAACATAATGGGAATGATATTACTATTACCTTTCAAGCTCAACTATTTTCCTTTATGTATCCTCTTATTTTTACTGTTGTCATTATTTAATTTGTGTCTCTTTTTTCACTCCATTTCAATGCAAACATAATTGGGAAAACATTGATTGTGCCTCCAACCTAGGCTATGTCCTTTAGCTTTTTGTTCTGACAAGAAACATTGAAAAAAATCATGACAGGAGGGGGTGTCTTTTTTTTTAATGAATCATCTGTTTTGCTAACATTTTGCACGGAAGTCACCTCAAGCCACATTTACTTCTTCAGGGTAGTCATTACTCTCACTGCTTGACTCCATCTGATGGTCTCATGGTCCTTAATGTTGGTCATTGTATTTGAAAATCATTGTACAGTAGATTGCCAGGAATGTATCCCTCGATAGGTCATTCAAATCCATGCAAATCAAAACCTTCTTCGAAAGTCGAGAAAATCGTGCCCTGTCAATGTCATCAATCAAGAATCCCAGTTAATGTTGACACCATCATTCTAATCTAGAAGTTTCTTCATTTCCTCAAGTTTAGAAAATCCTAACTTGCGCAAAATTTGCAAACCAACATTACGAGGTAAATTCTTGTGATATTAAGTAGATTCAATGCATTTAATGCCAAAATTAGCACACTCAAAAGGGGAGGGAACCAAAAATATTGGCCATCAATGTGTTGAGATAGGTAAAACAAAAATTTGGGGTCACAAATGAGATTTGACATTTACTCGCACCTTTACTTGGAGATTTAATTAACATATATAGATCTGTGTGATTATCAATTCTTGCTGCAAATATTTGAGGGTCCATATGTCTTTTTATCAAAATAGAGGTCGTAGGTTTTTTATTCCATAAATATGGTTCTACATAAGAAGTCTTAGATTTTTTCAAATCTCAAGACTAATTTTGAATGCTATTCACCTAAAATTTGTTGCACACATTGAGTAAACTAATACAAGTTCGTTGGTGTTAGATTTGATCAACAATTATAGATTTGTTGTCCGATTAGATTTAAATATCAAATTCCAAATTTTATTTATTGTATTTAACATTAAAATAAATCTTATTTGTGAAGGACAAGGAAGGTAAAAGAAGGAAAGCGAGGAATAGACAAAAGAAGGAAAGTGAAAGGAAAATGAAGGAAGGGGGGAGATTCACTTATTTATTGATAATCCATTTATTGATGATTCACTTATTAGCCATTTCATTTAAAATCATTCTATTACTTGAAGTTAGTTCTTACAATGATTTTAATTGAATAACTTGATTTTCTTTCTTAATAGGAAATGAAAGGAGGAAGGAGGAGCATTATTTTTATGCAAAGGACTTACAACATTGAAGCATAAGAAGCAATATTTGGAGAAATCTAGGAGAAATAGACATTGAAACTAAAATTCATTAAGTATTTTTTTAAAGCTTGGAGCCTCCATTTACTGCTTTAATTTTTTGCTTTAGACCAACTAAATCACTGATTTGATCTTTTCAAAGTTGGATTAAAACTAAACCCTAGAAACTCACTAGCTTTTGGATTTGGCTAAAATTGAACAAACAATCTTCACGTTTCATTTTTGGTGCTTAAAAAAAAATCATCATTGCTTTGAAGCTTAAAATGAACATGTGTTTTTCATGTTTCGTAATCTTTTATTCAAATTAATCTCCTCTAAAAAGGCATATGCACTGTTCTCACACTTCATGGAGATCTTGAGAATCAAAAGTATTTTTGATGACATTAAGTTGCATAAAATATTTCCTCCACACTTAGATTTGGGTTCAAAATTGAACAAAATCTTTTGCGAGTGTGAGTAAACTTATTGCTTGTGTTCTCCCTCTATTTATAAATGAAGGTTGGTCGAACTATGAATAAGTTTATTCACTTTTGTTTATCCTAGAGGGCCTGCCTTGGGGAAAAAGTACTCACCCAAGGGAATGACTCAACCAGTAACACTCTAAAGCCAAAAGTATTTCCAACTGGGATATAAATGTTGGTATTGGAGTAAACACCAATATCATGCGGTTGGCTCCAATGAGATGGATCTGAAAGGGGACTCTCGCCATATGGGTCAATCTCCATAAATGAAAAATCTGAAATAGAACCCTTGTTTTGTAGTGACCAATTGATCCATTGAGCGTGTTTATTAAAGTGGTGCATTGGAACTCAGATTCCAAGAAGTCACTTGCCATGTCTGATCTTGGTCAAAATATAGAGGTTAAGACTTCATTCTTAACCTACCTTTATATTTTTTCCTTGGTTGCATGTAAAATCATCTCTTCTAGTATGAAGGGCATGAGAATAGCCCACTAAGAAAAATGTACCAATTGAGCTAGGATGTCATATTGCTTGTGAGTTAGTTTGAAAACATAGTGCTTTGATCGAAAACATTGGGAAACCAACATTCAACATGAGCATCAAATCTCAAACCCCTTAGGAGAAGCAAATATCCTTGAACAAATTCACATGTTATTTCTTTCCCTTGGGATTTGTATCCTTAGAGGCTTCTAAACATTTGGATTTCATCTCAATTTGCTTCTACTAAAGTCAACTTTAGGTAACCTTTGCCTTGATTTCCTCGATTTCCACATAATGCACTGTGTGGGATGAAAGAGAATAAGGACATTGGACATTCAGATGAAAACCTAATCAAGAGTGTGTTTGTGGTAAAAGGAATCCATTAAGCAAAGATTAAATCAATTGGACCCCACATATGTGCTTGGCATCTTTTGGTCATATGGTTTTCATGCAAACATTTGTCTTTTGATTTTTAATTACTCTTAGAGAAAGGCATTTTCTTCACTATCTTGGTCTCATAAACAAGTCCTTCCTAGGTTCATTTAGTAGCAAATCAAACACTTCATCCATCCCACCAAACAACTTTAGAGCTTTTGGAAACATCATTCTAGACTTGGATAAATCATCATAATCAAAATCACCTTGCTTAGTTAGGTGTATGTGAATGCATCCTTTCTCATACATTTAATTGAATCAGCAATCCTTTGAACAAATTCATCCTAAGATCACGTCTAACACCTTAGGGTTTACGAGTTCATTATCCAATCAACCAATCAAAATCAAACCCTAAGTCTAGCATTGCTCCAAAGTTCTTAAACCTTCAACACTCATATCATTAACCCCTTTTTTCATCATTCATCTCATCATTGGTCCTAAGAACCTTAGAGGTCACTTCTAAAACAAGGTCAAAACACAAGAGGAACATGGAGTATAAAATTGATGCATACATCATGAGTAATCCAAGTCAACTAAGTTATCAAAGCCTTACAACGTCGATTGATTATCAACAGTCACGTCTATACAATTTGTACATGGGATTGTTCTCTCCTACAAACTTCAATGGTACAAATGTGAGTATGCCCAATAAAGAGTTTGGAACACCTTTTCCAATGGTATATCTAAATCCAAACCTACAAGTCTATCAACTAAACAATCAATGAATGAGCCTTAAAATGAACAATGTCATCTCACCAAATCCCTACATGCCAAATCAGAATGTACCAAGTACAAGTTTTCCAAACATGAATCTAGCAAAATATGGGATAAATATGTTTGCAAATCACACAAATGTTTTTTAGAGCCCATAAAAGATGTTAACGACTCCAAGACAAGGTAACACCATGCAAAATCAAAGTTACCTAAATCAAGAAAATGTTCAATTTCAACCTAGCATGCCAAATCTGAGTGTCATCGCAAATCATAACATTGTCCAAAATAAAACACCACAAGTGTACATCCCAAATCTGCTTGAACAAAAGCCAAACCAAGGGAGTAAAATTAAAAATCAAGATCAAATTTCACTAGAACAACTTGCTTCACATGCCAAGATAATTGAATTATTGAGCCAAGAGATATCTTCATTCCAAAATCAGTACAATCTTTCGTTGGTTGAACCATGTCATCAAAGCATTGGGTTGTGTCCACAATCACATCAAGAACAAAATCTCCAATGTCAAGAGGGTAGATATCAAGATCAAGATCAACAACAAACCAAATTACTCCATCTCAAAGATCAATCATCACATCTCCAAAATCAATCACCACAAGGTCAATTTAAAGTGAAAATCTCACAAAGAAATGAGTGGAAATACACACCACTCGGGATACCAATTGAATCAGTCCTACAATAGTTGGTACAAGAAAATCTCATCAAAATCCCCATTTATGTGAACTATCATGAACCAGCCATAAAATTGCCAGGGTATAATGAGAAGCACCTTTGTGATTATCATAGAATAAAGGGACACAAAACATCAGATTGTGTTCAACTCAAAAAAATCATCCAAGACCTGATTGATCAAAAGATAATCACTATTGGGGACAATGATAGCATTGGAAATCTCTCCACCACAACTATTGAGAACAAGGATCAAGATCAATCCATCACTGAGCACCTTGAAGCTATTTCTACTTCATCTAAAGATAAAATCAACATACATCAAAAGTCACTTTTCAATCATGATCAAAATCCACCAAAAATACCCAACAATGATCCAATTCAAGAATTTTCAACATCATTTGACCCCATGGTTGAGGACATTGGAAATCTCTCCACCATAATTGTTGAAAAAAATGATCAAGGTCTATCCATCAATTAAGATATCTTCACCTCATCTAACAAGGCATCAACCAATGATCATGTTGAAAATGTCTCTACATCACCTAATAAGTTAGAGGACATATCTCAAGAATTTATTCCAAAGCATGATCAAAATCTTTCACCAAGGTCTAGCAATGGTCCCTTCCAAGACATGTTGACCCACTTTGACCTCATGTTTATAGACACTTGAGGATATTGAACCACTTACCATGTCTAATGATGACATCCAAGAACCCTTTATAAGCAATCCATCCTTTGAAATTAACCCATGTCAAGAACTTGATCTAAAGCATGTCGAAAGCAACTCTGGAATCATTCAAGATCAAGAATGTGTATCTTCAAGATACTACAATAATATAATGGAAACTCTCCTATCTATGCAAGATGACCATATGTATCCATGTAGCACATACTCCTCCATCTATGCTTGAGATGATTTCTATGGATGGACACATGGATGATCTTCATTCAGAATAGGATTCCTTTAATCCTAACATTATTACACAAAAAGATCAGGTTATTTATTCCTATAATAAAACTAAGTTGACAACATTAGGATCAAATATATCCAAAATCTAGACTGAAGAAATCATATATATCCAACATTATCTCAAGGAAGTAAGTTAGAGGGAACAAGATATTTCAAAGTTAGCAGAGTAGCAAATTGAACTAATGTCATCTACAGTGGCTATCTATCAGAGAATGCTTATTGAGCAAGACATCTCAAAACAAGAAGAATCAAAGAACAAAGGTGCCATTACCACCATATTGGGGGCAACTTCATCTCAAGAAAACATCAACATAGGGAGAAAAAAGAGTCCTTATGATGAAATTAGTTTCAATACTACAACTAGTCACATCATGAATCTTCATCCACCCATCACCCCATCCATGAATTGGGACCAATGTCAAAAGAAAGATTTGAATCAAAGTACGAAGAATATTAACAAAGTAAAAGAAGTTGAGAAGCATAATGAACAAATCAAATACAAATGGATACCAAAGAATAAAAAGAAAGATTATCCCTATCAAACTTCATCAGTCAAAGAAACTATGGGGAAAAATAAAAAGGGAAAAGTATCCATCAAAGATGTCCACAAAAGAAAAAGCAAGCTTTTCAAGTGAATACAAAGTGTATCAAGCAGTTGGTCCTAATTCCATGTACACTTTCATATCCACCCATCATTGCTCATCTTCCCAAGTTTGGAGAGTCAAAGGTTCCAAATTGTGAACCAATCCATCTTCTATCCCTAAATACACTCCATCCATGCCTCCATGCATGATATCTAGTTCTCACATTGACCAGGTATTGGTAGTGACCCTTCATCATGAGGATTCAAAAGGCACTCTATCATGATGTGTGCATAGAGACAAAGTTAACCCCGGTATCAATGAAGTAGATCAAAAATCTCAAAAGTTGTATTCAAGTGCACATATCTTAGCAAAGAAACTTCTTCAAGTAGGCAATCAATGGCACATCATGACAAGGGCATCTACATCAGTAACACATTGTGATTCAGCATGAGCTTAAAATATTTTGAAAAAAATCAAAAAATCAAAAAATATGAAAATGCAAAAAAAATCAAAAAAAGGATTGAAAATAGCAAAGAAAAAAAAATCATCCTCTAGTGAAAACCGCATGGGCAGTGCTTTGGGCAAGACCATGATGAAAACATGGAAAACAATTGTCATGTGTAGAATCGAGTATCTACGTGAGCCACTTCAGGTGAAAGCATCTCATCCTACCCGTAATAAAGCAAGCATTCGATAAATCTCAACCATAATAAATCCATGAATCCATAAACCATTTATCCAATCCATTTTCATCCATCTACATCCATCATCCAAGTTATCTTGATCTTGATGAAATTTTTGGGGCATACTTTACACTTGCTTATGGTAAACATCTTGACATGGGTTGTTTTCATTGATCCTATCCTATCCAATGTTATCTGAGCCATAAAGCATTATCAAAATGAGCATTCTTTATTTGAATACCTTATATTATCACAATATAATCCTTGGCATCCTTTGAGTGCTTACCATATCCATCCATCCATACACCCATCTAGGCATCCATTCATGGCATTCCATACATTGCTAGACAGTAGAGGAAGATATTTACATTTTACTTCAGGAATAAATCTTGATCTATATCCTTTAACTTATGTGGTGATCCAAGAATTGGAAAATGTAGAATCAAATTGGTCAAATCACTTGTGAGAAAAATTTGAAATCACTAGTCCATGGCACATTTTGACGAGAAGAAATTCCTTATCACACTTCATCCTTCATCAAACACCAATCCAAACAATCACTATCAGTCACATCTAATTTTCATGTCAAACATCACATCAAATCATTTGAACATCTTTTGTTCCAAATCAAGCTTCATCAATCCTAATCAATTGAATCCAATCAATCCATAATCTTAGGATATCCTTCCTGATCATTGTGTTTCTTAACACTATCCTTGCATTATTGTGCATCCTCAACAATGTTATCATCATCAATCTTGATCAATCAATCCTTGCATTGATTGTACATCCTCAACAATGTTATCGTCAATAATCCTGATCAATCAAATCCTTGCATTGTTGTGTATCCTCAACAATGTTATCATCATCATCAATCCATTGATCCAATCAATCAACCTTAGCTTGGTTTTCAAAAAAATCCCAAAACAGATCACCGATATCATCACACATATGTCCATATCCAAATCATCAAAATTATGCCAAAAAACCAAAAACATCTATAAAACAAAAAGCATAAAAAACATGATATCTGAACTACATCATCTTTAAGCTTAAACGTAGGCAAGGCTATTCTTTGATTAGTCCCCAAGAGATCAAAATCCAAAAACATTAAAAAACAAAAAATCCAAAAACATTCAAAAAATATCAAAATCCAAAAACATTCATAAAATCTCTGAAAATCCCAAAACATTGCAAAATCAAAAAATCAGAATATTTGTAAAATTTTGAAAAAACACCAAAAACAACCTAAAAACATTGCAAAACATAAAAAACATCAAAATATTTTTTAAAAAATCATCCATTTCATCTCGCTTGCACCTACAATAATCAATCATCCATAAGAAACTGATTGTCACCTTCATCCTTTGGTAACACAAATAGTAACAATCATAGCAATCAACAAAATCAATCTTCAATCTTAAAATCAAAATCAAAGCAACAAACCTTTAAATGAAAAATCAAACTCTTGATCATTTTCAAACATGTCAATCAAACTTATATCAACAACCTATCAATCAACTTATCAAACCATCATCATCCTATACAATGCATGTCCTATGATATATTGTTCCGACAATGGGCATCATTTTTTATATCAATTAGATTCTTATCCTATCCAAATACATCCATTTGGCTAGAGGTATGAACATTGACTTGTTTGTGTACTTGATCTATTATTTTGATTTATCTTATTGTGCTCATTCCAAGGACCTCTTGATGATATCCAAATGAAGGATTTAGAGAGATAGGAATGGAGCAATGATCATTATCCTTTTGTCTGTTGTGCTTGTTGGATATTCTTGTAAAATAACTTGGTGAATACTTGCTTTGCTATGTACATCCTAGCAAGGTTTTCGTATGTCAAGTGTGAACAAGAATACTCCTATTGGCTTGTTGAGTCAAAGTCCACCACACTAGGTACAATGTCATCCTAGTTCTTTATACCTTGATGCATCATACCTACGTGTGTAATCAAACATAAGGTAGGTAGCCCTTTTAAAATACCAATCCTTGATAAGAAAATCATCATCCATCCATTTCTCATCATCATCATCTCTCATAAATTTGGCTTGTTGGATCCTCTTGTCATCATCTAAATGTCTTCTTTTTCTCACTAACATCATGTTATTAATAGTTAATCATCATCACTAGTGCATCCATCTTGCATCCACAAACCATCAGTATTTTTCATATTATATCACATGCATAATCATCATCATAATATAGATCTGTTAGTCTAAACATTTGCATACATCATCACATTTGCATAAATCATCACATTTGCATTTGCATAAATCATACATTTGCATTTGCATAAATCATACATTTGCATAATCACAGCATATCATCATCATAATATAGATCTGTTAGTCTAAGCATCTCATAAATCACATATTTTACATAAAACATCCATTGCATAATGATGACATATCAGATCCTCTAGCTCATCCATCATCACATCATATCATCATTTAAGTTGTTTAAGATAATATAGATTTGTTATTCCAAGTATCTTAAAATCATCTCATTTGCATTATCATCCATAACCATCCATTTTGAACATCTTTATCATGAGATTGACCCTCAAATTGAATCTTTTCACTCAATCTCTCAAGGGGTCAATGTACTAGTGTATTTCTTTCTATCGGGGCATTCAAAAATAAAATAAAAATTGAATTCTAACCGCTGCAAGTTTGTTCTTTGAACCAACACAACAAGTACATTGCTTCAAAGAGGGGAAAAATGTAGAAATGCAAAATTATCATCACACATTACGTCCATTCATCAATTAATCAAGTTCACTTTCATTCATTCATCAAGTAATCTCATTAATTTCATCTCCTAAGGTCATTAATTTAAAATTAAATAAACTTTACCATCAACATTTCAATCAAATAAATCAAACATTCATTAAATCCAAATGCATATTCCATCCTTTTCTAAATTAAATAAATCAAATATTTAAGTCAGAAAAGTCAAAATCATCCTAATCATCATTAAGCCAACCTAATCCTAATTAGCCTAACCTAACCACCCATCACATCCTTTAACTTTTACCACTTGCACCAATATATAAATTTATTGATTTATGAAAATCATCATTTTCCATCAACATGGCATCTTTGGGGAATATTCCCTCAAGTTTGAATTCAAAAACGAGTGGACATGTACATCCAACAAAGAAATTAATATCTCTTACATGTCCTTTGCAAAGGTCAAACTAAGCATTAACTCTCAAATTTAAATTTGAAATTTCCCCCTCTTGGGCACATTTCCCAAATCTTGCACATCCCTGAACCTATGACATGATGACAAGTGGCCTCTTTTCATTGGCTTATTTTTTATTCCACATTACTCTCTTATGAGCACTCTTATCATTTGAGAATCTACAAATAGAGAGCTTCATTCATCAACAAATCCTCCACAATTTCATCCAAAAATCCTATGCAAAGTCACTCTCTTCATTTGAGAACTGATTTTTCCCATTCATCATCTTGATCATCAACATATCATTTTCATATAATGGAGCTTAAGCAAGGATTGGGAAAGGTATTCTTTCCATATAAGAACCAATCCAATATGAGATATTATTTATTTCATGATTTATTGTATGCTTTCATCTAGTTTATCTAATCTTTTGTTGTTTTGATTGCATCATTAAAGCATGTTGATTTATTTCATATGGATGTGAATGTTTTCTTTGTTGCTAATTATGTATGTTTAAATTTTAGCCATTTGCATATTTAGCATCCACATTATTAGCAACAAAGGAAACATTTCGCTAAAATTTAAACATACATCATTAGCGACAAAGCAAACATTCACATCCATATGAAATAAATCAACATGATTTAATGATGCAATCAAAACAACAAAAGATTAGATAAACTAGATGAAAGCATACAATAAATCATAAAGTAAATAATAACTCATATTGGATTGTGCCTCTATGGGAAGAATCCCTTTCCAAATCCTTGCTTAAGCTCCATGATATGAAAACTATATGTTGATGATCAAGATGATGAATGGGAAAAATCAGTTCTCAAATGAAGAGAGTAACTTTGCATAGGATTTGCAGATGAAATTGTAGAGGATTTGTTGATTAATGAAGCTCTCTATTTGAAGATTCTTAAATGCTAAGAGTGCTCATAAGAGAGAAATGTGGGATAAAAAAAAGAGCCAATGAAAAGAGGCCACTTGTCATTATGTCATAGGTTGAGGGATGTGCAAGATTTGGGAAATGTGCCCAAGAGGGGGAAATTTCAAATTTGAATTTGAGAGTTAATGCTTAGTTTGACCTTTACAAGGGACATATAAGAGACATTAATTGCTTTGTTGGATGTACATGTCCACTTGTATTTGAATTCAAACTTGAGGGAATATTCTCCAAAGATGCCATGTTGATGAATTTTTTTTAATTTAATAAATCAATAAATTGATTTATTTGTGTAAGTGGAAAAAGTTAGAGGATGTGATGGGCGGTTAGGTTAGGCTAATTAGGATTAGGTTAGCTTAATGATGATTAGTATTATTTTGACTTTTATGACTTAAATATTTGATTTATTTAATTTAGAAAAGGATGGAATATGCATTTGGATTTAATGAATGTTTGATTTATTTGATTAAAAGGTTGGTGATAAAGTTTATTTAATTTTAAATTAATGACCTTAGGAGATAGAAATTAATGAAATTACCTAATGAATGGATGAAGGTGAACTTGATTAATTGATGAATGGACCTAATGCATGATGCTAATTTTGTATGTCTACATTTTTCCCCTCTTTGAAGCAATGTACTTGTTGCGTTGGTTCAAAGAATAAACTTGTCGTTATTGAAACTCAACAATTTTCTAAGTTTTTTGGATGCCCCAGTGGAAATAAGTACAATGGTACAACAACATATTGAACTATGTTGAAATCTATGAAAACATCAATGACAACACCACCAAACTAGCTCATACTTACAACACCTATTAGGTGTAAAATAATCAATAGGGGAAAGATCTTAGGCCTGTGATGATTTTTTTGGTGCCTATGAATCTTGTGAAATAATTTTGCTGTGGCTAATTATCCTGATGCTGTGTTTATTGTGCTATATTATCTACCTACTTGTATTCATGGAATGACCATCCCATCCACTAGTATTCATTATGATTGGCCTCTATTGATATGGAATACTTGTTTTGTGTTAGATTCATCCTAGGTGATGAATTTCAAATGTGAATAGTGTTACAATTGTATTTGGTTTGGTTCCATAGGTTTATATATTGTATAATGTTATAATTTTTGGAAGCAGCTGGTTCTTCTTGTATTTTTTGAAGGTTGTGCAGGTGTATTTTTCTTCTAGGGTTTCAGCTCATGCCTTTTCTAATTATAGGATGGATATGGATTCATGGGGTATGTAAGGGATAAGATGCATGTATATATGTTGTGTAGATAATGTATCCATTCATGTTTATATTTCTATAGGAAGGTATTTTATGGTTGTAAATACTTCCCTTACCATATTCACTTATATGATTGTAACATGCAATTAGTGAATATAATAGTATTTTACATATTAGAATCTGTAGAATGACATTTTCCATGTTTCAAATGCACTATATAAAAATCAATTTTGATGAATAAGTATGCTCTTTGTATAATATTTTTTCTTCGATAGAGTATGTGCCCAGATCAATTCTTTTATGTTTCCTTTAATGGTTCTCTTTCTTGCCACCTATGACTTTATAACCCATTGGATGGACTAGTCTCTAGTCTACCTAGCCAATCTCAATTCATCAATAAAAGACATAAATCAATAGTATAGGAGTAGGAATACTTTGTATACATTCATAACCTCATGATATAACTAGGGATCAATCTTCATTGTGCCTAAAATGAATGTATTGTATGTATTTTACATTGTTTTACTTGGTTTAGTGATAGTCTTTGGGGAAAAGTAGGTATGTTGGGTTTGGCTATATCATTTAATAATTTTTTGTTCATTATATGTGATCTCAATAGATATTAAGGTATACCCCTAGGAACAACCTCTTGAGTCTAAGATGATCTTAAAGAATAGGAGATAAAACCCACTATCATAGAGTTAGACATTAACCCTCCATAGGTTTTTGATGGGATGATCTAACTTATATGATAAAAAATTGTAGCCTTGTGAGTGATATTTTTCTCTAAGAAGTGAAGCGGTATTTTCTAGCATCAACATAAGGGTATATGCACAAGATAAAATCTAGAGGGAGGTGGTCTAATATAGAAGGGTTAATAGACCAAGAGGAGATAATGGAACATAGGGTGAAATGAGAGAGGGTACAATGGGATGAGAATAAAAGGGGATAATTGAACATAATATGAACTAGTAGAGACTAGTGTGATGGGTTAGGAGAGAATCATGAAATATAAGGTAAAATAATATATGTTAATAGGATATATTATAGGATATGTATGCTTTATGTATACACAAGGCTATATTTGTTAACATGTTTGTGTATTGACAATTTAGTCCTCAAAACTTTGATTTATAAAAATATTTTAAGGTGCAATTGAAATACATCATTTTGGAATATTATATGGGAATTTATTTTTAGTTATGGATTTATGAAGCATGATTAATAATGAAAGTTATTAATACATAGAAATCTACATTGTGAAATGTTATAAAATATGTGATCAAGGCATCATTTTACTTTAACTTATCCTTCAACCACCATTTTAAAATATTTAAATGTTCTTTTCACATTTAGGAGTATTTTTGGGACTACCCTCTTTTATGGTTTAGAGTTAACACTTGTGTGAAATCTTTTGTGAGAATAGAGTTGATTAAAATTTCAATATGCCTTCTTAATTTTTTTGCCTATTGCACATGTGTACACAAAGTTAAGAGGATTTATGTGAAGTGATATAAATTATTTTTCATATTTTATTGCATGGATTTTATTTCTTTGATACTATAGGGGTGTCCCTACGGCCCAGCCCAATAGCCTAGCATCCCTTACCTTGGGTACTTGAGGTGAGCTAGGGTGAGATTAGGATTATAATCTTCCATTTGTTTTTAATTTTCCTATTTCTAACCTTAGAGAAACACCCTCTTAGATTTCTACAAACCTAATGAAAAACACATGCCATTTCTTATCACTTGATACCTAATTTTCCTTTCTCTAATAGCAATTCTTACCTTTAGATCTAAGTTAATATAATTGACTTATCGTGTTATTAAATACCTCGAGGATTTTTGGAGCTACAAATTTGATAGCCAATGAACAACTATTTCCATATGATAGATAATAATGACAATATCATTCATTTTCTTATTTACTTTATATAACACATTTTAAAATCATACATGATCCAATTTTAACTAATTCTACATAATTTATAATATGATATACACATTTACTAATCAATCACCTTATGATCATACATTACCTTATTTTCCATTTTATATTTTTAGCATTTGTACCTTTATTACATTATCACTAAATGACAACAACATGCATTATCTATCCTCATTCATAATCTTTGTTGTGTTATTTTCTTAATTGTTGGGCATCTCAATTTTCGCATGTATATTCATGATTATATCTATCAACATTATTCATTTTATTGGTCTTTACACTCTACTCTGACATGAAATCATCATATATGATCATACTCATTCTTGTGGATGAGAAAAACCTAGAAATCATTTTACAGTTCATATGTAGTTTTGAAGATTGATGAATACCATTACATTGTTAAACAATATAAATTTGAGAATAAAATCCCTAGAGTGGAACAAAGGAAATCACCATTTGGAAATCTATTTATTTGAGAATTTATATAAAAAAAATCCAAAAATCTATAGAGGTCAAGGTTATAAGAATAGATGATTTCGAATTATTGTTTTTTTGTTCGATAAATATAAGACAAATGATCAAACAAAATGTTTATGATGGCCATGAAAAAGCTGGATAGCTTATACGGAAAGGTAATAAGAAAAAAGGCAAAATGATTGCACATTTAGCCAGTGCAGGTGTACCCCGATCTATAAGACATGTACCAACAAACCCATGAGCAGAAAAACTCATTTTTCCTTGTTGCAGGCCGTCTACAACTGATGTTTGAACATAACTTCATTTCATTGCCTGATGGGTGGTCACTGAACCATTTGCATAATTTCTGTACAGTTTTATTCGTAGAATCGTAATTGAAATAATTATCGAATGTTCGTAGTCGCCTTAGCAGACGCCCTGTTCGCGAATTTCTAACAAAGCCATAACGAAAGGCAAGAAACAATACCAATTCAGCATAAGCACGGCTATGCCCAAGAAGTGCAGCTTTCTTGCAGAGATCAACCGCTGCGTGAAAATCTTTGCTCTCCCTTTCTGCCCCACTGCCGTTGAACTTTATTAAAGCCATTGAAAATGTGGCTCTAGAGTGAGATGCATTGACAGCCTTTTCCAAAAGTGAAATTCCTTCATCCCTGCGTTTACTCAAGTAGAATATGAGCTGCCCAGACAGAAACAAACACACCATCAGTATGACCTGAGAAACATAATGCATTTAATAATTTGGTTTATAAAATGTTTGTTGGATTTATTTGGCCTGTGAGTGTAGGTTTTATCAGCCACAATTTCTTTCAATAATTTTTATCAGAAGTATTTATTTTTCATGCTCAGCTGTTTCACTGATAGTGATAACATGTTTAATTTTAAGCTGAAGTGATTGCCAATAGATCAATGAAACCTACAATATATAATTGGCAGAGGAGGAGATCAATAATTTAGTCTTGGCAGGTAAGTTGGTCAAAAGTAAAATCATCCACAATGCACAAGACATTGACACTACCACAGATTTAATTCCTGATAATGACATTTCCTGTTAAATTTAATTCATCCACAACTAGACCTGATAATGGCATTTCCTGTAAAATTTAGTTCATCCACAACTAGACCTGATAACGACATTTCCTGTTAAAGCCAGCCTAATGCTGATGCAGAAAAGCTAAATTTGGGGCATCATTATTTCCTATCCATCCACAACTAGGCCTGATCATGTCCCTAAAGGAAAGGCTCATGATACTTTGGATGAGTAAGATATATCTTGTAAAAGCCGGCCTAATACAATCTAAGATGTTAGTGATACAGTAAACCCAAATTTGGGACTTTATTATTTTCTACTGGGTGTTTTAAAGAAATCTGTTGATTCGACATTTAGGTTAGAAAGTTGACAATCAACAGAGGTGTCTTGACTGTAAAGTAACGTTTTTAATATGCTGATGCTACGGAAGTGTTAGCGTTTGGGTTAGAAATATCAACACACAACTATTCCTGAGAATGTCCCCTAAGGCAGGGCTGACCTAATCCCTTGATTCTTTCGGGGAGTAAGATATTTCTCATTAAAGGTAACCTAATCCCTTCCTGAGATCTAAATCCAAGGAGTATGGTGATGCATGTTTGTGTTTTAAATAGGCATTTTTTCTTACTGAGTACGCTCAGCTGCTGTTTTACTGATAGCTTGTGTAAAAGGGACATTGTGATTCCGAGTGGGTGCTTTACAGAAATAAACCTACTCGACAGATGTGCTAGGGTTTGGATTAGAAGGGTGACAATCTACAGAGGTGTTAGGGTTTAAGATTTGTAGGAGGGTAAAAATATGAATCTAATAAAATTTTAAACATTTTTGAGGTTAAAACGCCTGCAGACAAATAGATCTAAAAATATGAAGGTATTCACTTACCTTGGAATCGAAAGTTCATCACAAAATGAATACAGTATGTGTTGCTGGACTAGTATAGTGTAATAAGGAAATATGCTCAATATCATTTTAAGATAAAATAAGAGAGAGCAGTGTATGTAAAGTCGCCTCTTACTATTCCAAGCGTGTAACAGGCCTCGATGTTTCCGGCATCTGCACATTTTTGGATGAAATCATATTCTTCGAACTGCTTAAGGATTGGGAGGCACATTGCAACACTTCTTTCTGGTTGCCTAGCATATTAAATCTCTTGCATCTGCATTAAAAAAATGAAAAACTCTCTATAAATGAAAAAACTCTCTTATACATACAACTACTTGGAAAAAACAACAGATTTCTTACGCTAGAAGTGCTCCAAAGAAATCTTTAGAATCGTTTGAACTGGAGCTAAGTTTGCAGAAAATGCAGGTGACCAGTTCATCTGGGATCCGGTTAAAATGATTGATTGCTGAATTGTTGCAACCTTTTACCATCTTAGGATTTTTATGATCAGGTTTCAGATCAGTATCCCACTTTTCTATTAGATGGAGAGAAAGCAATAGATATCAGGTTTCCTCTGGTATTCAATAACAAAAGTCACAGTTTAGGGTTCATAATTTTATTAGTGGCTACAGCTTCTTGTTGGAGGATTCTAGAAGCAATTTCCGTATTCAAGGGCCATGCAATCCCACAATTTTAGTGGCTACCATGTGTAGATAGAGGATTCCTAGAAGCAATCTTCACGTGACCCATAATTAATATGATTAAAGTGATCTTTTAAGATTTAAATTTTATTAAACCTACATGTATTATACAATAACATTAAAGAATCTTGTGTCATTATCCATATACATAAAAATCAAAACATAAGGAAAAAAAATATTTAAAAACAATAAATATATTAAAATAATTATTAAATAATTGTAACTCAACTCTTAAATAACTAAACAATTATAGATAACTCTTAAATAAACAAAACAACTCATTAAATAAATGAATTAAAATAAATATTTTTATATAAATATATTTAAGATAATATATTTATAAATCCATATATAAAAATATATTATTTTAAATATGTCTATCAAAAAATACTTCTTTTATTTATTTATATAATCCTTATAGATTAGAAGAGAGACTATAAATGTATTTTAATATGAAATAAAATAACTTTGTAATAAATAAAATAGATAGCTTTTTATCAACAAAGTACGTCTAATTCTTAAACCTAGTATATAAATAGGAGCTAGGTTAATAGATAACTAAACAAGACAAAAAATTAGACATTCTATCAAAAATACAATAGAATAATAAAGAGGGATGGAAACAAGAGTTAAAAAATATTTATCTTATTAAGGATTGACGGTATAGTAAAATTCCTAAAATTTAATGGGTACAACTTTTGAATAGATAAATCTCAATGTTGGAGGATTCTTGGAAACAATTTCATGGCCATTCAATTCGAAAATTTATTGGCTACAACACTTAGATAGAGGATTCCTATAATCAATCTTCATATGACTAATTAATATGATAAAAGTGATCTTTGCAATTGTGTTATACAATGACATCAAATAGTCTTATGTAATTACCCATATAAAAGAAATTAAATATAATGAACATTAATTTTTTTTAAAACGTAAAATAATTATTACTTAAATATTAATAAATATAACACAATAATTCTTCAATAGTTGTAAAGTAAAAATAATTCATAGATAATCAAAACAACTCTTTAAATAAATAAATATAAGATTTTAGATAAAGGATGAATAAATATAGAAAAATTAAATAGAGGATAAAGAAATTATATGAAAATGTGAAGATTAATTAGCAGAGAGAATACAAATATACTTTAATATAAAATAAAATAAACCTTAAAAAAATAAAACACATAGTTTTTTATATCAATAAACAATAAGGGTTCATATCTTTTATTTTACGTATATAAAATAAGAGAAAAATACGATAAATATTTTTTTATCAATAAATCAGTATATAAGAGTTTGGTAGGACTTGTTAAAATTTATTTTAGTTCCCGCCATTTGTCCCAAATTCTGAACTTTCTTGTCTTTATTCTACGGCCTATCTCCCAATGCATCACAAGGGTTGTATGCATCAAACTTTATATTTCTTGTAAAGTGAACAAGGTGTGGTATGTATTGAGTGCTCCAGATTGTGACACATGGTTGCATCTCTTAATGCAACTGACAACCCCAATGCATCATAGTTTCATGATAGGTGTTAAATATTTTTTAATCAATAAATTACTATATAAGAATTTGGTAGGACTTGTTAAATTTTATTTTAGTTCTCACCATTTGTCCAAAATTTTGAACTTTCTAGTCTTTATTCTATGGCCTATCTCCCAATGCATCACAAGGGTTGTATGCATCAAAGTTTATATTACTTGTAAAGAGAACAAGGTGTGGTATGTATTGAGTGCTCCAGATTGTGACACATGGTTGCATCTCTTAATGCAATTGACAACCCCAATGCATCAGAGTTTCATGTTGAGGGTCAAAAAGTAAACATAAAGGGGATCCCAAAATATAATATGCTATGATAGGTGTCTGTGAGATAGGCCATCACAAAGTTTCAATACATCACACTTTAGACGAAGGGGTATAATGACAAAATTTGATGTGCACTGTAGTATAGAGGAGAGATATGGGATTCGAGCCACTGTAGTTTACTCTCCAAAATAGAAGAGGGTGACGCTTTAGGGTTGATCTCTATACTACACCACCATATATAATCTTATAGACATGTGATCCTTAGTGTTGTTTCTATGTATCACCCTTTAAGAGAAAATTTCCAACTAAATTTATGAATTGAACTGATTTTGTAGATATGAATAAGAATAATTTATATTGGAGACAATAAAACTATAATAATCAAGAAGAGATTATTTAAATGTTAGTACTTAGTGATCAATTAAAGTTAAATTCTCACATTTATCAACTATCAAAACTAGTGCATTCGCAATGAATAAGGTAGTGACACATGTGATAATGAGAAACTAAGAACTAAAAAATAATTAGGATACAACCAAGTGTGGGGAACATGGACCATAATGGATGAAGACAACAAAAAAGTACTACTTAGGTTGGTTGTGTTTTTTGCACTGAGATATATAATTATCATTGGGTGGAAATTAGTAAATGGAAAGTAACATTTGGTTCAACCTGCAGTTTATATCAATCATAACAAGTAAACTTGAATTATAAAAAATTAAAATATATGAGATTTTTGAGGTAGATACTTATAAGGTTTGAAAATTGTAAGAGATCATTTTTTTACCATTTTTGACTTGTGACTATCTAACACCTCTTAAATGCCATCATGGGACAAAAAAAACTAAAGAAAATTTAAGGGAAATTTATTTTTTGGGTGATGCAATATTTCCCTACACCATTGGATGCAACTATATCAAATATATACTTGAATAATATGAACCTCTATGGGGAAAATGGTCATGCACATATTGGACATTCATGTTTGTGATAAATTATTTGCATTTATTCAAGTGGGCCATAGAAGCCTATATTTACACACCTTTAAATTTTTCTTGGTTGTGATCATCATGAAGCATAATTAATGATAAAAGTCATTGTAAGATAATATTAGAGGATGAACCCATTAGGTGGACATACATCACTAGCTAATTGGTTGAAAATTCATACCCATTGAGCAAAATATGAATAGGAGTATATCATGAGAATATATTAAACCATTAATATATTAGAAAGGAAACTGTAAACAAGCCATATACAAGCTTGAAATTAAATGTTGACCACTCCATAAATATCAATGGATGTAAGAGAGGGTTGTGATCTAAAAATTTCCAAAAATCATACTAAAATATGAATTTTACAAAGATAAATTGGTCACTATGTGCCACCACTGTAACACAAGCCATATTGACATGAATTGGGCCCACCACTATAGGAAATACATGATGGGTGCCTAATTTCTTGTGACTTTATGTGAGCTTCACATAATAAAAAAAATCAATGAGAAAAGGTTAGGGACCCATAACCATTTATAATCTTATATACATGAGGCACCTAGTGTTTTTTCCATGTATCACACTATAAGAGTAAAAATCAACCTAAATACATGAATTGAATTGATTTTGTAGATATAAATAATAATTAATCATATTGGAGTGTATAGTGGCATGGTGTGATGGTTGAAATGTTGTGTTGTTGTTCTTTCCATCAAGGTTTGACCCCCATTGGTGTCTAGCTAATTGTTGAGTGTTATGTTGGAGATGAGGTCCCCCATTTGTGACCTCACCACTTGATAGCTCTAGATCCAAAGCATAAGATAATGAAACATGTAACAATGAGAACATAAGAACTAAGGATAATTATCAATGGGTGGATATGAGTGAAAGAAAAATAGCATATGCTTCAAGGTAAAACTTATATCAATCATCACAAGTCAACCTAAATTATAAAATTTATAAGATAAGGGATTTTTAGGTAGATCCTTATAAATTAAGAAATGAATAATTTATAAATTCCAAGAAAGTATGATGGAGGCTTGCAAAACATGAGCCAATGACAAGATGCCATTTGTCAAGATGTGAGAGGATGAAGGTTGTGCACATTTTGATCAATGTGTCAAATAGGGGGAGATTTGAAATTCAAAAGATGGCTTCTTGGAGAAAGAAGAAAGAGTCTTAAATGCCAAGTGGGAGACATTTAAGAGGCAATGTAAGATGAGTTAATGCCATGTTGAAGGACAAAAGATGTGGGAGGGAAAATTCAAATTTGAAGAATATTTCATCTTAATTTCCTTTTTGAATGAAATTAGATGATATAATAAATAAAATAAATTGCTTTATTGTGCAAGTGGGGAAAGCTAGATGATGTGACATGAATTAGATTAGATTAATCAAGATTTGATTAATTTAAGAGAGGATTAAGTTATTTTTCCTTTTGACTTAGATACTTGGATTTATTTAAATGAAAAGGGAGGAAATTGATGCATTCTCCATTTAATTAAATACATTTGATTTAATTAAATGGAGAAACATTAGGATATAATTAAATAAAGTGATTTATTTAATTAAAAAGATAACCTTAGGAGATCAATCAAATAAACTTGATTTATTTAATTGATGGGTGAATATGATTTAATTAAATATGAGGAATCCATGATGTCAATTTTGCATGTCTAGATTTTGCCCCTCTTTGAAGCAATGTACTTGCGATGTTGGTTCAAAGAGTAAACTTGTCACAATAAAAATTAAAAAAAAAAATATTTTTCCAGATTCCCTAGTGGAAAGAAGTATACTAGTACATTTCCTCGACGAGAGATCAAGCTAAAATTTTGATTTGAGGGTTGATCTCATGACAAAGATGTTCATGATGAGTCCATGATGGTTATGATGATGATGCAAATGAGATGATTTTAAGATGCTTAGAATAACCAATCTATATTATTCTAAATAACTTAAATGATGATGCAATATATTTGTGATGAATGTTGTGATGATGCCTATATGATTATGCAATGGATTTTTTATGCAAATCTATGTTTTAAGAGATGCTTAGACTAATAGATCTATATTATGATGATGAACATGCATGTGCGATGATCAATGTTTCTTATATTATATGATATGATATGCAATATGTTCATGGTTTTTGGATGCAGGATGGATGCATTGGTGATGATTAACTATCCTATTATGATGTTTGCATGGAAAAGAAGAAATGAGATGATGACAAGAGGATTCAACAAGCCAAATTTATTAGAGATGATGATGAGAGATGGACGATTTGCTTATTAGGAATTCGGATTTTAAAAGGGATACTTACCTTATGTTTGATAACACACATAGGCATGATGCATCAAGGTATAAAGAACTAGGATGGTGTTTGTACCTAGTGCAATGGACTTTGAATTGACAAACAGATAGGAGTATTCTTATTCACACTTGACATACAAAAACCTTAATAGGATGCACTTCAAAAATTTCAAACATCTCAGACTAAAACATGGAAAGGTATAACCTATCAATGCAATAGTCAACAAGGTGCCCAAAACACCCTCCATACATACCTAACAAAGAAAGTATTCACCAAGTTATATTACAAGAACATCCATCAAGCACAACAAATGAAAGATAATGATTGATGCCCCATTCCTTTCTCTCTAAATTGCTTTGATTACATATCATTCAGAGGTCATTGGAATCAACACAATAAGATAAATGAAAAAGAAAAGATAAAGAACACAAACAAGTCAATGTTCTTCATACCTATAGCCAAAGGGATTTATTTTTTGTTTAGGATAAGAACCAAAATTATTTTGAATAGATAATGGCCATTGTAGCAAGGATACATCCTAGGACATGTTAGTGGATGGTGGCACGTTGTTTTGTTTATCGAAATTGGTTTACCAAAAGATAATGCACATTGTAGGAAAGATACATCCTAGGACATGTTAGTGGATTGTGGAAAGTTGATAGGTTATTCAAAAAGGCTATTGATATAAGGTTGACTGACATGTTTGTGAATGATGAAGAGTTTGATTTTGTGTTTGAAGTTTTCTTTTGCTAATTTTTGTGGTTGTTGATGTTTTTTTTTCAAAGGATGAGTATGAAAATATTTTTATTATGGATGAGTGATTTATTACAGGTGAAAGCAAAATGAGATGGATGATTTTTGTCAAATATATGGATTTTTTTGGAGTTTTGAAATGTTTTGAGGCTATTTTTGGCATTTTCATGATTTTACAAATGTTTTACCTTTTAAAATTTCCAATGTTTTGGGGTTTTTTGAGATTTTATGAATGTTTTTGGATTTTATGTCTTGGGGGCTGATCAAAGATTAGCCATGCCTAGTTTTAAGCTTAGAGATGACATAGTTAGGTTAGTATGTTTTTGATGTTTTTCTAAATTTTATTAGTGTTTCTGGATTTTTTATATGATTTTGGATGTTTTTGGATTTTCACATTATTTTATGAATGTTTTTGGAGTTTTTCAATGATTTTGATGATTTGGATATGGACAAGTGTGATGATATTAGTGCTCTATTTTGGGATTTTTTTGAAAACCAAACTAGGGTTGATTGATTAGATTTGATGGATTGATGATGGAAACATTGTTGAGGATACACACCAATTCAAGGATAGTGTTAAGTGTAATGCCCCGTCGTGCGAACCCCAAAGGACAACTAAAGCAACAATTACCACACAATTTTTTTATTATTATTAAAAGTAAAACTAACATACATAAGATGCACATTAAGTTATGACATGAAAATCCATTTAAACGAACCCAATATAATTTATGTCCCTTGGGGTACACGAGGATACATTACGAAACTTAATTCCATACATCAATCACAAAGAATGAAAACCAAATTTAAACCATGACAAGGCATACATATAAACCATCGATAAGAACCATTCACTTGAATAAATACAACACTTTGAATAACATCTGATATGCAAACATACCCACACAAGGTTTACCAATGCCAAAATATTACATCACATCCTTTTCATTACTTTACATTGTTCAAGTCTTACAATGATACAAACATGTTTCCCAATATGGGCAGGAACCACATGATAGAATAGAATGGTACAACTTTGGAGTTGCCACAACAGCACCAATCTGCACCTCTCGATCCTTGACTGGGGACCCAATGGTGTGCTTAGCACGTTCCACCCGACCACGTGGGTCCGAAGACCCATTTTAGCCTGCAAGGAAGTTGGAACATTTTTGCCAAGCTACAAAGATCCTTTCGTAGTACTGGTACTTGGGGGGCTCGATGGTTTGAGGGAGACGGTGAATAAGATGTCAACATTATAAGGATTTGTTAACTGAAGGATGTGAAACTCTCCAGAGAGGACGAAGAAGGTTGTGCGGAAAAGATGTCTCCACCTAGGATGAGGTCTTTGCATGGAATTATTCGCACCAGGTATGCAAGTTGAGATGATAATTTCATATCTTAGAGAAATCGATGATGTCGTAGTATGTTTTCCAAATTGGAATTATCTCGAGTGCATTTTAGTCCTTGTGAATACTGCATACCATGATTACCCTGTGAATTGTTAAGAGACTTGTTGAGTCTGATTCTTCATGACGATATCCTTCTTAAAATGATCTCCTTCATCTCGTTCAGTGAAGCCAAGAATGTTTCATAAAAAGTGTTCTTCTATCTGGTCGGATGACACATATACATTAGATGAAAGGAAAGTTATATATGTTCGCTGGTACTGGTTTGAGAGATTGAGCTTTAAACCTGTCATTTCTATTGATATGTAATTTATACCCTTAGTAAAAGTATTTTATGCATTTTGTGAGAACACCTTCTACAGCGATAATATGATAATATAGTCGTGCTGTGGGCCTCACCTTTGAATCTGCAATACGCATGCTAGTATAATTGAGAAGTAGTAACCGCAACAACCATCAAACTGCCTCCTCTCCTTCATCCAAATGATCTTGTGACATACACGAGGTGTCTCCATTTCCACTTGTTGCATGCATCAGATCATCTCTTTAGAACGGTTTGGCATCTTAAGCATGTCTCATTGTTCTCCCACCCTCTGATCTTCATTCTTTATCACTTCTAGACTTTCGCTTTCATTTATTTAGCACGAACCAGAATCCTTGTTGAACGTAGCCCTCATCCTTTCGATCTACAGGACTGCAACGCCTGGAACACAAGAAAATCTTATGATGTTGGGATGAGATCTCGAGCACTTCTTTAATTCAATGATTTTTGAGAGCTTTCTTGCTGAAACCAGTTTGCACACTCTCTGCAATCCCCAAACAATCATTTTGGCAACCTATCGCAGTTGTAGCATTTGAAAATAATGGTAACAATGCAAGTAGATGGCGATATCTGTTATTTCCAATATTTACTTTCCTATATACTTGGCAGCCTGTCACTGTTACAGCGTTTGAGTTGAGGCATAGTACAGAATTAAATAGCCTCCCTGAAACCATTGGCAACTTATCACAACTACAACCTTTGGTTTTTTTTGCAAGGGCGTAGTAAATTTTAAATAACCTCCCTGATTCGTTAGAAGCTCCCGCAGATGCAGCACTCGAAACATAGAAGACTGTAGGGGTGTAAATAACCTTCTTAATTCTGTTGGCAACCTGTCACTTCTGCAGTACTTGAAAATAAAATGTTGTAGAGGTTAAAATAATCTCTCTGGTTTTTATTGTCAACCTGTCTCGCCATCGAACAGCAATGCGTCAAGTTAAAAAAAAATAAGTTATACATTATTTCTCCTTCTCATTAGTCACGTATTTGCACCTTACCTTTCCCTAACCTTCAGCTTTGTGGATTTCATTTGGGTTTTGATACTAATGCATGTAGATGTCGATATTTCCTAAGTCCAATATCGACTTTCTAATATACCTGGAAACCTGTCACAGTTATGACATTTAGAGTTGAAACATTGTTTTTCTAGCCGCAAAATGCCTATAAAATGCATACTTTTAGGTGTATCTTTATAATTATAATCAGAGTGTAGGTCAAATAATTATTTAGTACATTAGGAGTTGAAGAATTTATAAATATATGGCTATCCCTTTTGGTATAGATAGAACACTAATTCAATTTATTACTGTAATTACCTTGAGGATGAATAGTTTTCCTTAATGAATTTTAATGTAATTAGTTCTCCAAACTGATAGGAAAAATAAAATAAAAAATGATTGATGTAGTTAGATCATTTATGTAGTTATTTTTATAACTGGAAATAATGTTTTATAATTCGTATGTCATATTCATATAGATATTTTTATTATCCTTATTGTAAAGGATGTTCATGTCTAGGTAAGTTATATGATCATGTAGGTAAAATATGGTGACTAGATTTAGTTAAACTTTTATGAAATTAGCGTTAACAATTTAAAACTCCACTTGAAATATTAACTTTTTACTTAAGATATTATTAGGTGGCATTCCACATTGGAAGTGTTATATTTAGGAAGTAATTGATTTTGTGATTAGGGTGATATATGTATAAATCTAAGATTTGGAAATAAGTCACATTCCCTTGATTCTTTTAAGATGGGACTTTAAATAAGGAAGGGTTTAAAATTAAAGAAAAGTGGATTAGCTAATAACATTTCAACCTTAAGATAGATTTTTGTCTGAGTACTTTTGTTAGGATTTATCTTCTTCAAATTAGAGATAAGTAAGAATGTTATTTTTTAAGAATTCTAAATGAAAGATAGTTATATATATATATATATATATATTAATTATATGTACTTTAAATAAGTAAGAAAGTAAATAAATAATAGTTAATTATAAATGAATTGTTATTTTGTATATATATAAATATGCTTATGGGGAATTACATGAATGTAATTGTAGTAATCAGTAAGGGATTTCTACCCTCTTTGTATTGTATTTATGAATTTGTGTAAATCAAGAAATATTCCATTGTGGAAATATTAATACAATTATAGAGAATTGAATGGAGGTTAGCACATAGTGATGCATGTTACCTTGAAATTGTTGATTTATTGAAAACATGAAATGGTTATTCCGTTAGCCCATCTTAAAGTCTTATGTTCCATTGTTGGTTGAGTTGTTTTGTTTGGTGGTGTTTTGGTTCATCATGTTCGTGTTGAGTTAGAAGATGATTATGATGGCTCCTTATTATTTTGTCTCACGTTTGAGTCATTTTGGTTGAAGAGATTTTCAAATGTTAATTTTTTGTGTTGAAACCATATTTTCTTCTTTACCCCTGTTTGTGGATTGTCGTTCTTTTGGCTTCCAGAGGCTTGAGATTATTGTCAGTTGATGTTCTCTCTTTATGTGCCCTGGATGAGGCAAGTGTTTTGATATCGTGATTTTAAAAGGGTTGTACATGAATTGTTGAGACATTGATTATGTGTTTATAGCGAGATGGTTAATGCCTCACGTAGTCTGGTCTTGAGATTATTTGTTTTTTGGTTATAGTACAACCCTTTCCTACTTTGAGATATGTTAGGGGGTCATAGGGAGAGTGGCTCTTCATGGGCGCCGGTGCCTTAGGATGAGGAAGGGCTCAAGATAACCCACGAAAGAGTAATTAAACAAGTGATAATCTAAACAATAGAATTTAGGGAGGATGGGTAGTAAAACACACAAGATAATTAAAACTGGATTTCCTCGTCTATGCATTAGGGCTACCATAGACTAGTGATAGACTGAGAAGGTTGTGGTCGGCGAAGTTGTAGTCTCATCTTCATGAGAGATTATCGGCTCCGCATTAGCTACCCTATAGTGCCGGCGCCTCAGAGAGGAGGAAGGGCCAGGAGATCCATAGATGGGTGTCAGCGCCTCAGTTGGAGGAAGGGCCAGGAGAATCCCGTGGGGGCTATGCGATGACACTCTCCACTAGACACCCTTGTTCTTGTTTCTTGTCGCCTCTGGATATTGTAATCTTTATGTTATTTTAGATTCTTGTGAAAATGATTTATGAATGTTCTTTGGTGACTTGCTTAATTGTTATTGCTTGGGTTAAATGTGATTAGTTTCATAACTTTATTGATTTTATTGACTCATGAATTTTGTTGATTATGTCATCGTAATCCTTGCTTTATGATACCTTTGTATGGCGTTGAGTCTTGTGGTTCACTATTTGGATGTTCTTGGTTGAGGTCTCTTCTTGTCAGCTCCTTAGCATAGGGGTGGGTCTTCGGACCCATGTGGTCAGGTGGAATGTGCTAAGAACCCCATTGGGTCCCCAGTCAAGGATCGAGAGGTGCAGATTGGTGTTGTTGCGGCAACTCCAGAGTTGTACCATTCTATTATGTCATGTGGTTTCTGCCCATATTGGGAAACATGTTTGTATCATTGTAAGACTTGAACACTGTAAAGTAATGAAAAGGATATGATGTAATATTTTGGCATTGGTAAACCTTGTGTGGGTATGTTTCCATATCAGATGTTATTCAAAGTGTTGTATTTATTCAAGTGAATGGTTCTTATCGATGGTTTATATGTATGCCCTAGCATGGTTTAAATTTGGTTTTCATTCTTTGTCATTGATGTATGGAATTAAGTTTCATAATGCATCCTCGTGTACCCCAAGGGATGTAAATGATATTGGGTTTGTTTAAATGGATTTTCATGTCATAACTTAATGTGCATCTCATGTATGTTAGTTTTACTTTTAATAATAATAAAAAAAATTGTGTGGTAATTGTTGCTTTAGTTGTCCTTTGGGGTTCGCACGACGGGGCATTACAACATATTTTCATTATTTTATGAGAAAAGAATAATCAAAAGGGGGAAGAGCCTGCAAGGAAGTTGGAACATTTCTGCCAAGCTACAAAGATCCTTTGGTAGTACTGGTACTTGGGGGGCTCGATGGTTTGAGGGAGACAGTGAATAAGATGTCAACATTATAAGGATTTGTTAACTAAAGGATGTGAAACTCTCTAGAGAGGACGAAGAAGGTTGTGCGGAAAAGATGTCTCCAACTAGGATGAGGTCTTTGCATGGAATTATTCACACCAGGTATGCAAGTTGAGATGATAATTTTATATCTTAGAGAAATTGACGATGTCGTAGTATGTTTTCCAAATTGGAATTATCTTGAGTTCATTTTAGTCCTTGTGAATACTACATACCATGATTACCCTGTGAATTGTTAAGAGACTTGTTGAGTCTGATTCTTCATGACAATATCCTTCTTAAAATGATCTCCTTCATCCCGTTCAATGAAGCCAAGAATGTTTCATAAAAAGTGTTCTTCTATTTGATCGGACGACACATATACATTTGATGAAAGGAAAGTTATATATGTTTGCTGGTATTAGTTTGAGAGATCAGGCTTTAAACCTGTCATTTCTATTGATATGTAATTTGTACCCTTAGTAAAAGTATTTTATGCATTTCGTGAGAACACCTTCTACAACGATAATATGATAATATAGTCATGTTGTGGGCCTCACCTTTGAATCTGCAATACGCATGCTAGTATAATTGAGAAGTAGTAACCACAACGACCATCAAACCACCTCCTCTCCTTCATCCAAATGATCTTGTGACATAGACGTGGTGTCTCCATTTCCACTTGTTGCATGCATTAGATCAGAAATCTCTTTAGAAGGGTTTGGCATCTTAAGCATGTCTCATTGTTCTCCCACCCTCTTATCTTCATTCTTTACCACTTCTAGACTTTCTCTTTCATTTATTTAGCACGAACCAGAATCCTTGTTGAACATAGCCCTCATCCTTTCGATCTACAGGACTGCAGGTGCCTGGAACACAAGAAAATCTTATGATGTTGGGATGAGATCTCGAGCACTTCTTTAATTCAATGATTTTTGAGAGCTTTCTTGCTGAAACCAGTTTGCGCACTCTCTGCAACCCCCAAACAATCATTTTGGCAACCTATCGCAGTTGTAGCATTTGAAAATAATGGTAACAATGCAAGTAGATGGCGATATCTATTATTTCCAATATTCACTTTCCTATATACTTGGCAGCCTGTCACTGTTACAGCGTTTGTGTTGAGGCATTGTACAGAATTAAATAGCCTCCCTGAAACCATTGGCAACTTATCACAACTGCAACCTTTGGTTTTTTTTGCAAGGGCGTAGTAAATTTTAAATAACCTCCCTGATTCGTTAGAAGCTCCTGCAGATGCAACACTTGAAACATAGAAGACTGTAGGGGTGTAAATAACCTTCTTAATTTTGTTGGCAACCTGTCACTTCTGCAGTACTTGAAAATAGAACGTTGTAGAGGTTAAAATAATCTCTATTTTTTATTGTCAACCTGTCTCGCCATCGAACAGCAATGGGTCAAGTTCAGAAAAAATAAGTTATACATTATTTCTCCTTCTCATTAGTCATGTATTTGCACCTTACCTTTCCCTAACCTTCAGCTTTGTGGATTTCATTTGGGTTTTTATACTAATGCATGTAGATGTCGATATTTCCTAATTCCAATATCGACTTTCTAATATACTTGGAAACCTATCACAGTTATGACATTTATAGTTGAAACATTGTTTTTCTAGCCGCAAAATGCCTATAAAATGCATACTTTTACGTGTATCTTTATAATTATAATCAGAGTGTCGGGTGAATAATTATTTAGTACATTAGGAGTTGAAGAATTTATAAATATATGGCTATCCCTTTTGGTATAGATAGAACACTAATTCAATTTATTACTGTAATTACCTTGAGGAGGAATAGTTTTCCTTAATGAATTTTAATGTAATTAGTTCTCCAAACTGATAGGAAATAAAAAATAAAAAAATGATTGATGTAGTTAGATCATTTATGTAGTTATTTTTATAATTGGAAATAATGTTTTATAATTCGTATGTCATATTCATATAGATATTTTTATTATTCTTATTGTAAAGGATGTTCATGTCTAGGTAAGTTATATGATCATGTAGGTAAAATATGGTGACTAGATTTAGTTAAAATTTTATGAAATTAGCGTTAACAATTTAAAACTCCACTTGAATATTAACTTTTTACTTAAGATATTATTAGGTGGCATTCCACATTGGAAGTGTTATATTTAGGAAGTAATTGATTTTGTGATTAGGGTGATATATGTATAAATCTAAGATTTGGAAATAAGTCACATTCCCTTGATTCTTTTAAGATGGGACTTTAAATAAGGAAGGGTTTAAAATTAAAGAAAAGTGGATTAGCTAATAACATTTCAACCTTAAGATAGATTTTTGTTAGGAAATCTTCTTCAAATTAGAGATAAGTAAGAATGTTAGTTTTTTTTAAGAATTCTAAATGAAAGATAGTTATATATATATATTATATGTAATTTAAATAAGTAAGAATGTAAATAGATAATAGTTAATTATAAATGAATTGTTATTTTGTATATATATAAATATGCTTATGGGGAATTACATGAATGTAATTGTAGTAATCAGTAAGGGATTTCTACCCTCTTTGTATTGTATTTATAAATTTGTGTAAATCAAGAAATATTCCATGGTGGAAATATTAATACAACTATAGTGAATTGAATGGGGGTTAGCACATAGTGATGTATGTTACCTTGAAATTGTTGATTTATTGAAAACATGAAATGGTTATTCCGTTAGCCCATCTTAAAGTCTTATGTTCCATTGTTGGTTGAGTTGTTTTGTTTGATGGTGTTTTGGTTCATCATGTTCGTGTTGAGTTAAAAGATGATTATGATGGCTCCTTATTATTTTGTCTCCCATTTGAGTCATTTTGGTTGAAGAGATTTTCAAATGTTAAGTTTTCCTGTTGAAACCATATTTGTTTCTTTACCCTTGTTTGTGGATTGTCATTCTTTTGGCTTCTAGAGGCTTGAGATTATTGTCAGTTGATGTTCTCTCTTTATGTGCCCTGGATGAGGCAAGTGTTTTGATATCGTGATTTTAAAAGGGTTGTACATGAATTGTTGAGACATTGATTATGCGTTTATAGCGAGATGGTTAATGCCTCGTGTAGTTTGGTCTTGAGATTATTTGTTTTTCGGTTACAGTACAACCCTTGCCTACTTTGAGATATGTTAGGGGGTCATAGGGAGAGTGGCTCTTTGTGGGTGCTGGCGCCTCAGGATGAGGAAGGGCTCAGGATAACCCATGAAAGATTAATTAAACAAGTGATAACCTAAACAATAGAATTTAGGGGGGATGGGTAGTAAAAAACACAAGATAATTAAAACTGGATTTCCTCGTCTATGCATTAGGGCTACCATAGACTAGTGATAGACTGAGAAGGCTGTGGTCGGCGAATTTGTAGTCTCATCTTCATGAGAGATTATCGGCTCCGCATTAGCTACCCTATGGTGCCGGTGCCTTAGTGAGGAGGAAGGGCCAGGAGATCCATAGATCTTCGTACCCCAAGGGACGTAAATGATATTGGGTTTGTTTAAATGGATTTTCATGTCATAACTTAATGTGCATATCATGTATGTTAGTTTTACTTTTAATAATAAAAAAAAATTGTGTGGTAATTGTTGCTTTATTGTGGGCATTACATTTTGGGAAGGATATCTCGAGGTGATGATAAGTTGATTCGATTTGATTGATCATGATTGTTGAAGCTTGGTTTGGATAAAAGATTTGTTTGGATGATTTGATGTGATGTTGAAGATTACATTAGATGAAACTAATATTCATTGTTTTGATTGATGTTTGATGAATGATAAAGCTTGATAAGGAACATATTGTTGTCAAAATTTTCCATGGGCCAGTGATTTGGATTTTGGATCACAAATGCTTTGAGTAGTTTGATTTCATGTTTGAAAATGTTTGAATCACTACATAAGTTGGAGGATATAAATCAAGATTTATTCCTGAAGCAAGATGTAAATATTTTCCCCTAGTGGCTAGCAATGTATGGAATTTCATGGATGGATACCTTGATAGGTGTATGGATGGATGGATATGGTAAGCACGTAAAGGATGCCAAGGAATATCTTGTGCTAAGTAAGGTGTTCAAATAAAAAATGCTCATTTGGATAGTGCTTCATGGCTCAGATAATGCTTGGTAGGATAGGTTCAATGAAAATGACTCATGTCAAGATGTCCATCATAAGAAATATTAAAGTGTGCACCAAACTTCATCAGGATCAAGATAGTATAAAAGATGGATGGTAATGGGTGAAAATGGATTGGATAAATCATTCATGGAAGAATGGATTTATTATGGATGAGATGAAATACTCTCTTCAGAACTGGCCCACATCGATGCTCAATTCTACACATGACACTTGTTTGTTAGGTTTTCATCATGGTACCTATTCAAAGCACCACCATAGTGGTTTTCACTAGAGGATGATTTTTTCTCTTTCCAGTTTTTCATCATTTTTCTAATTTTTTGGATTTTTGTTTATTTTATATATTTTAGACTTTTATAAAAGATTTTGAGCTCATTCTGAACCATCTTGTGGTGTCGATGTAGATGCTTTTATCATAATGTGCCATTGATATCCTACTTGAAGAAGCTTTTTTTCAAAGATACATGCACTTGGAAGCAACTTTTGAGATTCCTTATTTACTTTGTTGATACCAGAGTTAACTTTGTCTTTGTGCGTGCATTGTGATAAAATGCCTTCTAAATTCTTATGATCAAGGGTCGTTGCCAACACATGGTCAATGTGAGAATTGGATATCATGCATGGAGGTGTGGATGGACTCTGTTTAGGGATAAAAGATGGATTGGTTGATAGTTTGGAACCCTTGACTCTCCAAACTTGGGAAGATGAGCAATAATGGGTGGATATGAAAGTGTGCATGGAATTAGGAAAAACTGCTTGATATACTTTGTATGTCGCTTGAGAAGCCTCATTTTTCCTTTGTGGACATCTTTGATGGATAATTTTCCCTCTTTTATTTTTCCCCAAAGTTTTTTTGACTAATGGAGTTTGATAGGGATAAGGTTTCTTTATATTCTTTGGTATCCATTAGTATTTGATTTTTCTGATATGGTTCTTAACTTCTTTTCCTTTGATGGCATTCTTTGTACTTTGATTCAAATCTTTCTTTTCACTTTGGTCCAAATTCATGGATGGGGTGATGGGTGGATGAAGATTCATGATGTGGTTGGTTGTACTATGGCATTGATTTCATCATAAGAACTCTTCACGCTCCCTATGTTGACATTGGCCTTAGACATAGTTTCCCTTAGTCTGGTGGTAGTGACACCTTCATTCCTTGATTTTTCTTGTTTTGAGATATCTTTTTAGTGAGCATGCACTCATAAATGACCACTACAAATGACATTGTTTCAATTTGTTGATCTGCTAACTCTAGAATGACTTGTTTTGTCTGACCTATTTCTTTGAATGAACAATGTTGGATATCTACATACATGATGTCCTTAGTTTGAATTTTGGATATATCTAATTGTAATGTTTACAACTCAATTTGATTGTAGGAATCAATAATCTTCTCTCTTTGTGTAATAATTTCAAGGAATCCTATTCTTAATAAAGATTATCTACATGTCCATCCAAAGAAAGCATCTCATGGGTAGATGGAAGATTATGTGCTATGTGGATGTGATCATCATTTGTGACATCTTGTATATATAGGAGAGTGTTCATCAGATCATTTTAGTATCTTGGAGATACAAATTCTTGATCTTGAATGATTTAAGAATCATTTTTGACATGCTTTGAATCTAGTTTTTGATGTGGGTTAGTTTCAAAGGATGGATTAGTTATAAAGGGTACCTGGATGTTGTCATTAGACATGGGAAGTGGCTTAATATCCTCTTGATCTCTAAGTGGACTTGGATCAAATGTTGAGTTAAGTTTTCATTCAGTATCTATAACCATGAGGTCAAAGGGGGTCAACATGTCTTGGAAAGGACTTGTCAATAGATTTTCACCCTGCTGAATGCAAGATTCAACAACCTACTGAGACATGGAAACCTTCTTTAGATGTGGGTGATCTTAGCAAAGAAGGAATCTACAGCGTGAGTTGGTTCTCCAAATGATTAATTTTATTCTAATACTTTAGAGGAAAGGGATAGAATGATGGACTAAAATCAAAACTTAAAACTACTAATGATCAACTTGTTATTTCTGAAAAAAAACCATATTTTTCCACTCACAAAAATTTCTCTATTATAATATTTCTCACATTCTCATCGATACATGATTTCATCAATAATTCATATGGAGATTCATAGACATTGAATACATCATATAACCTGAAAACATGTAATCCTGTGCTAAAAATTCATAAAAGTAGGACATTAAGGATTCAAATTTGAAAACACAAAGGCATCAAATTGTTGTTACTTGTCTTGAGACAAGAAAATGGAAAGAAGAACCTTATTGTATTACTGAAACTGAAAGAGTGTCTATCTAGAAACTAAGTACAAAGGTTCACAAGCTCAAAAATGTGTATGAGTAGGTACTGAAATCTGAACTGAGAAGGAGAATAAAAAGACTTAGTCTTTTCAAAATATATCTCTCTAGAAACCCTAATCTAAACCCACAAAGAAGCTCAAGGAAAAAATCTTCAAATTGTCTCAAAAACTCCATAAAAGCAAAAAAAAGCATATTGCTTTTATGATCAAACTGTCAAGCCTCTAAAAATAGACTGAATCTACTTTAAAAGCTAAAAAAATTCCTTATCTCTCCAAGATAAGACTTGAAATTGACCAAGAGAAGAAGTATATATGAATCTTCTAAAAATAGCAAGAAATCACAAAACAATTTATAAAGATTGATTTACGATTTTGCTTTATAGGATTACATATTTTACAATTTATCTATTTTTTGCAATAAAATATTGCAAAATATTTTTGCGAAAAGAAATACATCTTATTTCTCCATTACAATGCTTTGATTTTCTCAAAGAATCATAAAAATATCAGTGTATAATTATTCTCTCATCAAAATCTCCAATTGATTTCTCTAAAATAAATTAAATCATAAACCCTAAGTAGAAAAAGATATTTTTTGAGAATACAAATAACCTAAGAGATAAAAATATCCACTATAGATCACAAAGTATTCACCATTATTCTTTCATTTTTAAAAATAAAAATAAAAATAGGATACCCAAGTCTCCACTTTTTCCTAAGGCATCAAGGTGATTTTCTAGCTCAAACCCTAAAGACTCTAAACACATCTCTAGGCATATGAATTCGGTCCTCCTCAAATACATTAAACTTTAGACTTTGAATAAAATATAATGTAGTAATAACCCCACTTCGATAAAACCCAAATGCTTATTGACAAACATGAATATTCTAGATGATTATGATGTTGGGTTGAATTAGGGCATGAGAAAAAGGTGTTCAAACCCTAAAAATGATTCATTTCACAATGACCATTTTGAAGAAAATGAGCTCTGCTTGAGAGCATTCTGACATGATTGAGCTCGAACTGGACTCGTGTGCTTTGAAAAACTTTAGTTTTTCCTTCTGATAGTTGAAACTTCATCTGGGTAAGCTTGATTTTCTTTGTATCATAGTTCTTTTACTTTATTCTAAGAGCAAGAAAGACTACTAAGGCTGTGGCCTGCTTATGCTTTGTTTTTTTATTTTCCTTTCTATTTTTGTGCTTTTTTCTTCTTGGCTTATATGAGATTGAACTCGAGCTTTGTTTGAAGCTTTCATGAAAGAACTTGCTTGAGGGTTATTGTTTTCTCTACTAAGCACAAGGTGAGCCTATTGGTCTATAGCTTTTGTGACTTCACTTGTGAACTTTCTGCTCTTGTTGCTATGGCCTACACAACCTCTAATGTATTTACTTCTCCTGTGCTGGTTATTTTGTTACTTTTTGATGCTCCTTCATCCTTGGTGCTTGGCTTGATTTTGAAACTCCACAGAGTTCTGACCAATGGTCTAGACAATAATGGTAAGCCCTCATTTCTATTTGCTTTCATTTCTCACAAGGCCTACAGGATGGAAAAGATGATAGGCCATGAGCATATGATATTCTTACTAATCATTAGAAATGTTGTTTCAATTATTTGTATTCTGAAATGAAAAATCTGATATGGGTATTTGTCATTTTGAGAAAAGGAAAAGGAACTTCAAATGTGTCACTGAAAACCATGTGACAAAAATCCATGTTGTTTTGGTAAAATAACCATATGGGTAAAAGTGAAAAACCATATTTTTTATTAGAAATCCTAGTGTGAGTATGATTGAAAGAACAAGAAAACATTTATACACTACCATGGCATTTTGCTTCTCTTATTTTCCTCTTAATTTGAATCTATAAATTACTCCTCCAATGCATAGTCTGATCATTCTAAAAATGATTTTAAACCATTGTTATTTATGAAGAAAGTGCCTTTCTATAGAAAATCCCCATGTGAATGCTAAAGACAAAACTTGAAGCATATTGAAATTATGGGTATCCAAAATTCTGAATCATATGTCTATCTAGATGCAACCTCTATTATATTATAGCTCATCCATGGGAATGCTATATGAATCATGTCTTTAACAAACCTCTTTCTGGGTGTATAATATTTTGAATACACATACTTTTCTATATTGCATTGAAAACTGTCACACGGACTTATAAGATATTGAAAATCCATTTATAGATTCAGATTTAGAAGCATTTCCTATCATATTTTGGTTTCACTTTTTCTGAGACTTCCATATATCTACACTTCAAAGGTTCTTCTTGCACCTTTTATTTACACTTCAAGTATCATTGACATGCTATTTTGAACTCTGTGTACATAGAGATCCTTAAACTATTTTATTTAAATCTGAATATTACTTGTTCCTTTTAGGCTCCTATGCACTCCTCTCTTTTCTTCAGAAATGCACTTCAAGTTTTCATTCAGACTTTTACTTGCTGCACCACTATTTGAGATACATGACAAATGGGGGAGGAAAACTCCAACAAACAGTGTACTCTTGGACTATTTCATTCCATTGTTATCCAAAAAGATGTATCAAACACATCTGATCACTCTTTTGTACCTTCAAGCAAATTGATTGCTTCACCCCTTAACAAATGACTGCATTTGATCATGCATTGATTAAATTTAGTCACTATTTATTATCTTTGTACTAGTTGCCTTATTACTTTTTGATCATTCTAGAAATGAATTCTATGTGTCTGAACCCTTATCAAATCCATTCACATTTATTTTCTTTGTTTGATATTTGAAATTCTTTGAAGATATAGTTTGGAACATGACAAAACAATTCCCTCAACAATGTATCTCAACTATTTTTTTTCAAAATAATAGTGATGCAAGACTTAAAATAAAGTAACCTTCTGCATTCCCAACTAAAATGAGAATGGTTGCTTTGCTTAATCATGGAATTTTTTTAATCAAATATACCAGTTAGTGTACTGATCTTGTCACCTCCCACTATTCAGATGGAAGTTGAAACCTTTTCAATTGTCTTTATTACATAACAAAAAAATATTTCATGTACAAATCCTTTCCTAAATGAACATAATCTAAAAGTCATACATACCTTTGTCCTCTTTTATTGAACAATGCTTCTTGTAGTTAGGCATTATGTATGCCTATTCACTCATAAGAAACATAACATTGTGATTTAAATCATGAAAATGATGTATTGTACTCATTTGAATTGATTAAGTTGATCAAAACCATTGTTCTCCTATAGTTTTCAAAAACATATTTGACTGCTATGAGTGAATAGTTTGTTTGATGGCTTGAAAGATGAACTATGTTTTACTCTTTCAGTTGTATATCATTTCTTTTTCGATGAATATGATGGATGTAATCTCTTATCAGTCCACTTGCAATGAATAAGGGTAGCATGGCAAGCTCTACCCTTGTGGGAGCCTAGTTTTCTCCACATGCTTGGTCTTCAAATAATGATCAGCTTCATGAATTTCCCTATACCTACACAAGGAAAAAAACAATTTTAGAATAAAAACAAGATATGATGATCATACTGATGTTCCTCTTTCATTTCATGCTTTTGTACTTTGTCACTTGATTGTTTCAATGTATGATTGATAGTAGGTTGCATTATTATTGATGATTCATGTATTTATCTTCATGATTGGAGCCTTTGACACCCCCTCTTTTCTCTTACAAGTCAATAGAGTTCAAGAAGACAAAGGCGCACCATTCAGTGTTAACCATCAACCAATCAAGCAATGATGATTATGATATTACTTATGTGATTTTCCTCTTTTGCATCTTCAATAGTGTGGTGTGCTATTAGTTATGCACTGTGACAGTCACATCCATGACTTTTGTGGATATTTGATTTCATCTTTATGCTTTTCATTTTGAAAAGAAAGTGCATTTCAATGCAATGTTGTAATATCATTTGAGTTCTTGCAATCAAATGAAGCTATGTAAATATGAATTACTTTATGAAATTAATGAACACATTCTAAAATGATTTGTTGCTTCTATGCTAAATTTTGTACTTCATTTAATCTTGGAACATTTGAAAAGCACTTCTAAAATTCTAATTCTTTCTTTTAAATGCATGACTATCACTTGAAGAACAAAGAACATGATGCAAAAAACACTTAAACATAATCTGTAATTTCACCTTAAGATAAAATAATGTTCATCCAGCTCCACCAATCATGTTGTGGCCAAAAATTGGTAACAGGACCATTGCTAGACCTTAGTGGAATATTTTGATCTTGCTTTGGAATAATTTTTTGAGATAGGTCCTCTAACTCATAAGGTGATGTAGAGACATTTTCAATATGTTCATTTCTCAATGGATTATAGATTATGTCAGTGGGATTAAAAAATTCTAGCACTCCTTGAAATAGATCACTAAAAAGTGGCTCTTGATGTATGCTGAGTTGATCATCAGATGGGGTAGAAACATCTTCAATGTGCTCATTAATGGAGATATCTTGAACATTGTTTTCAACAAATGTGGTGGAAAGATTGTCAATGTCTTCAACCATTGGGTAAAGTGATGTTGAAATTTCTTGAATTTGATCATTGGTGGGTATTGTTGGTGGATTTTGATCATCATTAAAAAGTGACTCTTGATATATGTTGATTTGATGTTTGAATGAGCTAGAAACATCTTCAATGTTCTCATTGTTGGATAGATCTTGAACATTGTTTTCAATAATTGTGGCAGAGTGATTGTTAATGCTATCACCAGTGGTAGAATCTTGATTATTGTCCCTAAAAGTTATTACCTTTTGATCAATCAAGTCTTGGATGATATTTTTGAGTCAAATACAATTTGATGTTGTGTGTCCCTTTATTTTATAGAAATCACAAAGGTGATTTCATTGTACCACGGTGGTTGCACTAAGGGCTCTTGATATTTTTTTATGGGTGGGAATTGTGATGAGTTTTTCTTGCACCAACAGTTGCATGATCGATTCGATTGGTTTCCCAAGTGGGGTGTACTTTTGTTTGCTTTCTTGTGATATTTTTACTTCAAATTGATCTTGAGATGATTGATCTTCAAGATGTGGTGATTGGGTTTGTCATTGATGTTGTTGCTTTTGATATCCAACTTCTTGACATTGGAGATATTGTTCTTGATGGGATTGTGCACACAAATCAATTCTTTGATGTCATGGTTCAAGCGATGGAAGAGTGTATTGATTTTGGAGTGAATATGTCTTTGGGATAAATAATTTAATTAGTTTTGCAAGTGAAGCAAGTTGATCTAGCAAAATTTGTTCCTAATTTTGACTTTGAATCCCTTCATATAGTTGATTCTTCTATTCAAGTAGATTTGGAATGTGTACTTGTGGTGTTTGTATGGGATCATGGACAAATTGATTTTGGACACTGTTCTAATTTGGGATGATGCTTAGATTTTTCTTTTGAACTTTTTTGTGGTTGGAAAACATATTTCCTTGATTTAGGTAACTTTCATTTTGCATGGTGTTACCTTGAATTGTATCAATACATGGAGTCATTATCATTTTGTTCATACTTTGAACAACATTTGTATGATTCACAAGCATATCTATCGCAAAGTTGTCCAAGTGGGGATTTGAAATGTTCATGTTTGGTAAGCTTGTATTTGCTATATTCACATTTGGCATGTATGGATTTGGTGGGATAATGCTATTCGTTTGAAGACTCATGCCTTTAACATTCAGTTGATAGATTTGTAGGTTTGGTCTTGGATTTAAATCTATCATGTGGAAAGGTATTCCAAAATTTTGATTGCGCATACTCACATTTTTTGTACCATTAAGGTTTATATGAGATAATGATCTTATGTACTGATTGTATAAATGTGAGTGTTGATAATCAATTGGAATTGTAAGGCTTTGATAGTTTGGTTGGTTTAGACTGCTCATGGTGTATGGATAAAGTTTACTATTCCATGTTCTTCTTGTGTTTTGACCTTGAATTTCTAAGGTTTTTAGGACCAATGATGAGATGAAGGATGAAACGGGTGAATGATATGGGTATGTGCAGGATCATGATGGGCCAAAAAGTGGCAATTTTATAGGTATTTGTAGGGTATGTGTTGACAACCATTTTTTACCCAAAACTGATGAAACGAAAAGGGTTTTTGAGGATATTCTCACCTTTCCACAAGTATAAATTATACTTTACTTTTAATTTAATAAATAATTATTATTCATTTTCTATTAGAATTACGACTAAAGTCCTAATCAATAGGTTGATTGAAAAAATTTGTAGCTTTCAAATGGTATCACATTTTTTGTATCTAAAACATGTGTCACATTCTATGCTTCACATACTATAGAATTAAAAAAATAAAAAATAAATTTCATGAAGTTTTGACCAAGTTAAGGTGGTCAGGCATGCAAGTTTTTATATTATTTAAAAGTTGTAATAAAAAAAATCATAATTAATTATTTACTTGGAAAAAACTTACAAAAAAATATGCATCACATCTGGACATGAGTCATCTACTTATATATAAAATCTTAAATTTTTTTTTATCATTTTGTTATGGTTAGGGTGGTCAGATAGACACCTACTTGTTATTTTTTCCCTAAAATTTAAGTACTACTGCATTGAAAATTCAAATTTTTACCAAATGGATTTTTGTTTTTTTAAATAAACCTAGTAGTTTACAAACTAGTACATTCAATTTTCAATAGATTCTATTATTACATATTTTTGAAATAAATATAGATAACTTATTCAAATTTTTACATCAAGTTTCCTAACCCTGATTTTTCTAATTTTTTTGCGACTTAAGGGCCTGCTTTTTCTATGATGGTTTTGCACATAGCCATATGGGTGTCAAAATTTTAGAAACTTTTGATCAATGATAGACTTAGGGTTTGATTTTGATTGGTTTGACTTGGATAATGAACTTGTAAATGCCAAGGTGTTAGATGTGATCTTTAGGATAAACTTGTTCAAAGAAGTGATAATTCAACTAAGTGTGTGATGAAGGATTCATCCAAACACACCTAACTAAATAGATTATTTTGATTTGGTTTAAGGATTTAATCAAGTCTAGATAGTGATGTTCCCAAAGCTCTAAGGTTGTTTGTGGTATGTGATGATAAATTTTTTGGGATGGATTAATTGTTTTATTTGATCCTAAATGAACCTAAGGAGAACCTTGTTTACAAGACCAAGATATTGAAGAACATGATCTTCCCAAATCATTAGTTCAAACCAAAAGACCAATTGTGTTTGCATGAAAACCATATGACCAAAAAGATGGAAAGTACATGTGTGGGGTCCAATTTTTTCTTAACTTTTCTTAATGATATCTTTTTTCCACAAACATAATCTTGATTAGCTTTTGAAACTAGATAAAAATGTCCTAATTCTCTTTCATCCCACAACATGCATTATGTGGAAATTACAGAAATCAAGGAAAAGGTTACCTTATGCTGACTTTATTAGGAGCAAATTAAGATGAAATCCAAATGATTAGAATCCTCTAAGGATACAAATCCCAAGGGGCATCAATAGAATGCATTTTTTTTCAAGAGTATTCGATTCTCCTAAAGGGTTTGAGGTTTGATGCTAAAGTTGAATGTTTGTTTTCCAATATTTTTGATAAGGAAATGTGTTTTTATTTCAAGAAAATCACAACCATATGGATATTGAGACAATATTTGTTGAATCCCCACTTGGACAAGTCTATCTATGCCTACTTTCAATGGATGGTTAGATGCTTGACCACATAGGCTCCCCCATATAGTGCACTCACTTCTCAAGTCACCTAAGCATCAATACCCATGAATCTCCCATGGAATAATTTCCATTAGTACTAAAAGTCATAAAAGTTTGGGGTGACTTCATAATGACCATTCTTGCACGAACAAATAGATTAGGATTTTGGTCTTTCTAAACAAGGGTTTTAATGTGGGTATTCTATTCATTGGAATAATCCTCATGATATCTTAGGTTGAAGTCACTCTCCTTTAGCGTGTTCTTGGTTGGGTCATTCCCTTGGGTGCTTACATTTTCCCACAAGGCAAGCCCTCTAAGATAACACAAAAGTGAGCAAACACATTCATAGTTCAATCAATCTTTGTTGAAAAAAAAAGAGAGAACACACACGATATGTTTCACTCATAATCATAATTTTTTTTTAATTTTAAACCTGAATTGCAAGATTACAAAACATGATTTAACACATGCTAATTTTATCCTCAAAGAAAAAGTGAATTCTTTTTAAGCACAAAAATTGAAGTGTGGGATTTGATTGTTCAATTTTAATCCAAAATCAAATTGTTAGTATTCAAATCATATAGAATAATATTGCAACATAGAAACAAATACTTTAGAGTAATTAAACCAATCTATTGAAGATTAAAATAATCAACCTTTCAAAATTCAAAAAATAAATGGAACATTAACTACTGTAAAAAAAGACAAAATGCCTTTAGTAATATTTTTCAATACCAACAAAGAATTGTACCACCAATAGTGCAGTAATCTAACAATGGAAATCGTGCCTAAGATGAACATGTGCTGTATTCCAACATTTCCTTAGTGAGGCCATGACTTGCATATTTATTTTGGTGTAGTGTTATTTATTACCAAATCTACATTTATTAGTTACCAAATTTCAAGAAAGATGTTAGGCAAGTAAGGATTTTACCAAAGAAACCATCATTTAGGATATCTTTTAAGAATGTTACTTATACAATTGAATTCCTATATTAACATAGGAATATGACTTCTACACACATAATTATGGAAAAATTTCATTACAATCTAGAATTTAAAAAGCTTAGATAATGTTTGAGTACATTATTTTTAGCCAAATGTCATAAAGTCCTACACAAGCATGAAGGATACATTTTCCCTTAGTTCTTTGTTCAAATGAATGAAGGGAAGCTAACAAATACTAAGCACATCATTCATAAGGTTTAATGCATCTTTTTTTTTTTTAGCACCATGGTACCTCCAATGCCTAACAAAGACCAACTACTAGGGACATGACCTTAATTGCAATAGCTAAATCTTTCTCATAACCTATATTCACTTTGATTTTGTAGCAATGAACACACTAGTGATGTAGAAGGGTGGAGTATTTATGAAGAGTGGTGTCTAGGATAGTGTGGGAAAGTGCTCGCCCATTATTTATTTCACACACTAAACATCTCCATGAAAAGACCCACCACCAATTTCTCAAAGCAAGTTGCCCAAGATTTTTTTTTTGTTTTCAAATTTCCAAGAGATATCCTAAATCATGCCAGGTTAGATGGTTACCATAACTAGAATAATAGTGAAAGATACAACTTACATCAGCTAATAATTTTTTACTGAGACTTTCAAGCTAATGCAATACGCAAGTGTAAAACCAAATCAGCAATCTTTTAGAAATTGATCCCTTTTTAACTACTACAATAAAATACAGATAAGGATAGATTCATGTAATGAGTGATATGTATATGATAGTGTGTTGTCAAAGAAGAGGCCATGAGTTTCTTGGAGACTATCTTCTTCCCCTTGTGCAGACAGTGTTAGCCAATGACATAAATCATCCTATGATTCAACAAAAACCTATTCCCTATCACTTTTTGTTGATGTGCATTCCCTACTCTCAGTAGCTTCCAAATAAAATGCTCCTAGACTGTTGATGTCACCACCACTCCTTTGTTGTAGAATTTTATTTTGGCTCGTTGCAGCCTAAAAATAAAGTGGTGACCAAAGTGTTGAAGGGATGTTTATTAGATTGAAAATTATGGCCAAGATCCAAATAATGAGCACACTGTGTAGGTTTTAATGTTCAACTATCGTAATGTTGGTCAAGCATCATGGCATTTTGAGCTTTTCTATCAAGATCAGTTAAATTGAAGGAATCTTTCACATCAAGATTGACAAAAATTGGATATTAACATTTCCAGAAATTCAACCTTTCTCAGATAGATAACAAAACCCCAGATCACTTGTCGGATCTCATATACATTATTAAGCTTCTTTGTATGTGCAAAAGGAAAGCTTGGATTACAACACATAAAAAGGATGGTGGTATAACCTAGCGTTCATGTTAGGTTATTAACACCAAGTGGCCTTGAGATTGGTTATCTAGTACTAGACATTGCTCTACTTAACTCTAAACAGTGGCATATGTTTTTGAATCAACAAAAATGCACCAGGTAGGAATAAAACTTGTGTTTGTAGGATGGCTAGTGGACTAGTAGTGGGAAGATAAAGCGATTTTGAAGATATCGATCAGACATATATGAGAATGAAAGCAAAACACACATATCTCAAACAGAGGCTGAAAATTGTGGGAAAATAAGCTTTATCCATTTATATCATATTAAATTCATTTTTTGTAGAGCAGTAACTTTGAATAGCTTCAAAGTATATGACTTGAAACAATAAGTATAGGTAGGCCAAGCAATTGATATGGGAAAGACTACATAGGCTACTATTCTCCAACTTTGGGCATTGAGTCATTCAAAAGGAGGAGAAATGACATGGTAAGAAAGAGGAATGACACACTATTTCAAAATTCCATGAATGATACAAAGGAAGATCAAAGGCTTTAAGATAAGCCACAATAAAGGATGTTAGACTCCAAATTAGGTCATAGTTTGGAGGAGATCATCGAAGGAAAGTTCCTCTATAGGTTAGAAAAGAAAACCAATTATAGTGTGTAAGCAATAACCAAAAGACATGAAACATAGAAAATAGAAAGTACTTACCCTCTATTGTAGGTAGATAAAGTGAGCATACAAATTATAATAATGTTTTTATTGATTCTAAAACACATTTTATGTTAGTTGAAACATAGATTTTCTATTTTAGGTACATAATGTATGATTTATTTGGACTGCAATGTAACATAATTTTAATATGGTAACATAGCCTTAACACAACAAGATAGATAAATGACAAATAGATTGAAACATTTAACATCTACCCTTATTTATCATTTAAAATCTACTTCACTATATGGCTCTCAGTTCTATTTCACTTTTTGGTTGTCTATGAAATGAGGGAACAAATCCTTCTAATGTTAGAATGATGACAAACTAGTGAACAATATATGCATAAAATATTGCAAACATGAAAAAAATGTATATTAGAGAAAATATAAAAAATAGACCCTCCTTCCAGCACCATTTTGTAGATGCCATTTTCTACATTTTGCTAAAAAATAAACAAACATTAGTATTGTCATTAAAAAAAAAAAAAAAACCAAAGAATCTCTATGAAATACTGAATCATGTTAGGTATGCAACTAAGAAAATAAGGAAGCTAAATAAAACACATAATATCATAAATCAAAATTTATCTCATAGTGGATTAGTGCTTCCTTGATGTGGAAAGTAGCCCTTTCCCAATCCTTGATAAGCTCCCGAATGATATGATGAACAAGATTCAAATGTATAAGATTGTGTATCAAGTTGTGGAGGATTAATACAATAAAGGAGGCCTCTATTTATAAGAAATTATGATGGAGGATTGCAAAACATGGGCCAATGAAAAGATGCCACTTGTCAAGATGTGAGAGGATGAACATTATGCACATTTTGATCAATGTGCCAAAGAGGGGGAGATTTAAAATTAAAAAGATGTCTTGTTGGAGGAAGAAGAAAGAGTCTTAAATGCCAAGTGGGAGACATGTAAGAGACAATGTAAGAGGAATTAATACCATGTTGGAGGACAAGAGATGTGGAAGGGAAAATTCAAATTTGAAGAATATTCCATCTTAATGCCCTTTTTGAATGAAATTAGATGAAATAATAAATCAAATAAATTGATTTATTATGCAAGTGGGAAAATATAGAGAATGTGACATGAATTAGATTAGATTAATCAATATTTGATTAATTTAAGAGAGGATTAGGTGATTTTGATTTTTGACTTACATACTTAGATTTATTTAAATAAAAGGGAGGAAATTGATGCATTCTCCATTTAATTAAATACATTTGATTTAATTAAATGAGGAAAATTTAGAAGATAATTAAATAAAGTGATTTATTTAATTAAAAATATAACCTTAGGGGATCAATAAAATAAACTTGATTTATTTAATTGATGGGTGAATATGATTTAATTAAATATGAGGAATTTTTGATGTCAAATTTTCCCCTCTCTGAAGCAATGTACTTGTTGCGTTGGTTCAAAGAATAAACATTTCATCATCAAAATTCAATTTTTATTTTATTTTTTCATATGCCCCAGTGGAAAGAAGTATATTGGTACATTGCCCCCTCAAGAGATCGAGTGAAAAGTTCAATTTGAGGGTCTATCTCACAACAAAGATCTTCAAGATGGGAATATGCATGGTTATGATGATGATGAAAATGAGATGGTTTTAAAATGCTTAGAGTAACCAATCTATATTATCCTAAACAACTTAAATGATGATGCAATATATTTATGATGAATGATGTGATGATTCCTATAGGATTATGAAATGGATGTTTTATGCAAATGTACAGTTTATGAGATGCCTATACTAACAAATCTATATTATGATTATCAAAATGCATGTGATATTATTAGTTTTTCTTATATGATATGATATGATTTGTAGTATGTTGATGGTTTGTGGATGCAGGATGAATGCATTGGTGATGATGATTAACTATCTTGTTATAATGTTAAAGAAAAAAAGAAGAAATGAGATGATGACAAGAGGATTCAATAAGCTAGCTTTATTTGAGATGATGATGAGAGATGGATGATTTTCTTATCAGGAATTGGGAATTTAAAAGGGCTAATTACCTTGTTTTTTATAATACACATAGGCACAATGCATGAAGGTATAAAGAACTAGGATGGTGATGAGCTTAAAATATGCT